>CAUYQG010279976.1:0-13689 GCA_963574415.1 Tarsius wallacei | reverse complement strand
CCGCAGCCTCGACCTGCTGGGCTCCGGCGATCCCTCCGCCTCAGCCTTCCAAGTAGCTGGAACTACAGGCGCGCGCTACCACGCCCGGCTAATTTTTTTGATTTTATTGTAGAGCCCAGGCGGGTCTCGAACCTGCGGGCTCAGGCAATCCACCCACCTCAGCCTCCCAAAGGCGCGGTATTACAGGCTGAGCCACCGAGCCCGGCTTGAAAAAAGTGTCTTGATAGATGTATTGCATCAAATGGAAAGTACTTTAAAGGTGACTGGAGTTTAAACATGTAAGAATAAACACACAATTTTTTGTAAATTCCGTGTTTTTGGGTCCCCCCTTATAACATGTAATGGAATACTACTCAGCTATAAAAAAGGATGAAATCATGTCTTTTGTAGCAACATGGATGGAAGTGGAGGCCATTATCTTAAGTAAAATAACTCAAAATACCACATGTTCTCACTTGTAAGTGGGAGCTAAATAAAGTATACACATGAACATAGAGAGTAGACTTTGGAAAGGCAGAAAGCGGGGAGGGTGGTGAGGGATGAGAAATTATTTAATGGGTACAACGTACACTATTCAGGTGAGAGCCACACTAGAAGCCCAGCTATGTAACAAAATGAAACTTGTACCCCCTAAATCTGTAAAAATAAAAAAAATATTAAACATAAAGTGATCTTTGCCATTAATTTCCTTTTGGAAAAATTTAGAAACAGAAACACATGATTTATTAGAGCAATTTTTGTTACTTGAAACGTGTATTCATCCTCTAATAGCTGTTTTTGCAGCACAGTGTGGGGGGTTTGCTGTGTTTACTAGGATTCTACGAAGTTGAGTCAATAGTTGCTCTCATACAGTGTGTAAGTTAGCCCCCTAATTTTTTTTTTTACTTGAAAATATCTTTTTACACCTTGATCTAGTGTAAAATTTCCTTTTAAAGGAAATTTCAAGGTGTTAGTACATTTATTCTCATTGTCTTTGTGCTATTATATAGTACCTACTTTGATTGGCCTAGTACCTTAGAGTATATTATAGTTGTGGTGTCTGCCCATCTCTTCAGTAACCAAATATCTTTATATTGACCCTTGTACCAAACAAGAAATCTGAGCAGTTGAGGTGGAATGGGACTCAAGGTGTAGAGGAAAGGGGATGGAGTGAGTTAGACCCGAAGTAAAATCCCAGTTCTAATACTGCATATCATGTGACCATAAGCAAAGTGCTAAATCTCTTTGACTTAGTATCCTTATCTGTAAAATAAGGATGATAATTGTTACCTTTTGGATTATTTTGAAGACTAAAGTTGCTATATGCCTGGCTCAGAGTGGGCCCTCCATAAATGGGTGCCCTCTCAACGGTTGAGATGATGAATTCTGTAGCTATTGGAACCTTGCCCAAGGTGACTAGAACACTTGATGTGCTAATATGCCTGGACACCATAGCAAAGAATGGTCTGCAGGACCAGGTCAGGAAAAGATGTTTTCTGGGCATTTTCAGTTAGCATCTAGAATATATTCATGAATCAGCTGTACTGTGTACTGTTTTTTCTAGTCTTCTAAGCCATAGAGCTTGGTTATACTATAGACTAAGTAAGCTCATGAGGACTAGCTTGGGGATAGAATTCCTCCTTGAGCATAGGACACAGACCTTTGGGTGTGGCAGAGGCTCAAGTGAAAAACAGTTGTGTTAAGTGTTTCAAACGTGAAACTGATAGGCTGTGAAAGTTACTAGTATAGTTTCATTTTCATACTAATTATTTCTAATTCAGCCCCATTCTCTGCAGTTTACATGTGGGTTTTGTTCCCAGATCTATTTGGAAGGAAGCTTGAGACTTGGAAACTCAGAGGAAATGTATGTGCTTTAAGTGATGATTAGGAGCTAGGTTTGCCTTCAAAAAAGCCTGCTTAACTCCATATAGTTTGATTCAAAAAGAGTTAACACAATTTAATTAAATAAATATAAACATGTGGTGCTTCACTCTGGGCTAAGCAGGAACTTTTCTGGGTGTATAGACACAGT
This sequence comes from Tarsius wallacei, assembly GCA_963574415.1. Taxonomy (NCBI): domain Eukaryota; kingdom Metazoa; phylum Chordata; class Mammalia; order Primates; family Tarsiidae; genus Tarsius; species Tarsius wallacei. Next base: position 11,678 of record CAUYQG010279976.1, on the reverse strand, counting down.
GGGTTATGTAATAGTGAATAAGGCCTATATAAAAAGTTTATAGTCCATAAAGCAGCTATACCTGTAATTATAAGATAGTTATTATAAGTGCTATACTAGGATTTTAAATAAACTGCTTTGGGATTCAAAGGAAATATGTTTATGTACTGACTTGTGAAGGTGCCCAAGATATATTGTTGTTGGGTGGGATAAAAGTAAATTACGAAAATAGCCTGTATAGTTTTTTCCCATTTAAAAACTGTTAGTATTTATAGAAAACACGTAGAATATGCGACAGTTTGGGAGGCTGAACATCATGGTAAGAATGAGGACTTTGGAGTCATGGATTTGAATCTCAGCTTGACCTCTTACTAGGTCAAGCAACTTAAACTTTCTTTGCTTCTTTGCCTCTTGTGTAAAATGGACATAATAATTGCACTTACCTCTTAGGGTTATGATGAGAGTTAAGTGAGTTGCCATATGTCAGGTGCTTAGAACAGCACACAGAAAGCCCCAAATGTTACTTGTCTTAAACATGCACAAAGGAAAGATCACTTTGGTTAGAGGACTGGACCAATACCTAGAATGACTGCAGTAGCAAAGTTCTGGGTTTTAGGAGTCAGGGGCCAACAGGGTAAAATTTCTTAGACTCTATCAATTAGATTGTTCTTCAGTTTCTTAGCGTCCTTTCTTCTGTTTCTTCCTCTGGCTTTCTCTCAGTTGCTTCCATGAGTGTTAACAAGTGCAGATAGGATTGAGGCAGGGGTGGTACATGGCTGTGGCCCTGGGTCGAGCGAGTCAGGTCTGGTTTATAGTCGGTGTATGTGTGGTGTGTGCATAGTGGTCTGAGTTTTACAGAATGCTTTTGTGCCAAAATTCAAATATATGCACACTAAACATTAAAACAAGTCATCATGTTCCTCTGTGGAGGTTGTCCTCATGTGCAAGTCACGTTTTATTGTGAAAAATACAGCATTTCGGTTAGCATATGTTGATTTTCTGTAAGTGTAACATATTCTGTTGTAACCGATGAGCTTGGAGAATTAGAAGAAACAGAACTGGATTTTGGTCTTCCAGATTCTAGTGTGTCTTAGATTCCCTGTTCCACTTAAATCTGCGGTGGAACAAGCTATTTTAACTACTGTTCTAATCTTTAGGGCTCTTGAGTCACTTATTTTGTCCTAGTAAATGTAACACTTTAGTTTTTATTACATCATGCATATAAAAATACTTTTTAAAACTTTTTAAAAATTCAGCAAATAACGAATTTAAGGAAATTTAGTATACAAACTTATCATTTCATTATTTGTCCTTTTAAATTAACTATTATTGAAATAAGGAAGATTATAATAATGTATCAGATACACATTGATTTATTTTTTCTTATCTCTTGCAGGATTTCTGGTAGGTCCTATTTAGGACGAGATGTCGTGGTACTGTTGAAACTTCAGTCTACCTTGATTCACAGACAGTTGAGCTTCTCAGCTGGGAAGACTTTTTTTTTTCTCCTGGCTTACTGAACTTATGAAACCATGGCAGAAGGAGAGACAGAGTCACCTGGGCCCAAAAAGTGTGGCCCATATATCTCATCTGTCACTAGCCAGAGTGTAAACTTGATGATTCGAGGAGTAGTGCTGTTTTTTATTGGAGTATTTCTTGCATTAGTGTTAAATTTACTTCAGATTCAGAGAAATGTGACGCTTTTCCCACCTGATGTGATTGCAAGCATCTTTTCTTCTGCATGGTGGGTACCACCATGCTGTGGCACAGCTTCAGGTATGTGTAGGATGTTTCTGTAATGCTTAGAAAGGCAGTAGGGTAAAGGAGTGTGGATGTTGTTTGAGCAATACACTTTTTTTTTAAAGTCAATTTTATTAAGGTATAATCTAGATACAGTACAGTGGACCTATTTTAAGTGAACAGCTTGATATGTTTAGGCAAATGCATTCAGTTAAGTGATGACTGCCACACTCCAGCTATGGAGCATTTCCATCACCCCCCAGATTCTCTTGCCCTCTACTATCCATTCCCCAGGCTACCAGTGATCTGCTTTCTGTTGGCATAGATTATTTCTGCATGTTCCAGTGTGTAATATATATGGAATCATAGAGTATGTACTCTTTTGTGTCTGATTTCTGTCTGATCTGTGAACTGTCACAATTTAACCCTAAAAATAATCGTGTTGCCCTTAAGGACGAGGCATCTTAACCTCTTAATTTTGTCCTTTCTTAAACCTGTCTCATATTATTACTTTGATGATGATCACCACTTTAAAGGGTTTGATATGTGTCTTGCTTTTGAAGTAAATAAAAACTTAAAAATGGAATAATTTTATTCACGTTTAATACTTCATGTTGTATTATATATATTTTTGGTTAAACTTCTTTCCCTTGATATCTTTTCAAATGTACCGTAAGAATAATAAATATTTAAAGAGAGCAACAAGTTAAGCTCTTTTTGCTTAAAATTGTTGTTATCCTGTTAGTTACTTGAATCTCTTTTTGGTAGTGGACAGTGTGTAATGGGTAGAGTGGAGGATTTCAGTCGGAATGATGCTACGCTTCTACAATGGCTTTTGCTTAAGCCATAATCATGTGGTAGAAGAGTATTCTGATTGAGGGAGAAAAATTGCCTTTTTGAATATCTGTTGGTATCTCATACTTGCATATACATGAATACCTTGCCACATAACATAGGTCCTTCTTGACTTACATCCAAGAGCTAGAGGTCAAAGTTGTGAGATGTTTTAGAATCACCTCATGAAAGCTACTGGACAATTACGTAATCCTGTTGCATGAATAGAAGAGCATTGTTGTGGTAAGGTTTCAGTGAGGTTTATATATTGATGTCTCACCATTACAACATTCACATTAAAAGAACAGTCATAAAGGCAATGATTCTTTTTTTCCCCAGGGTTATTATTCTCTAAGGGAATAGAAAAAATAGTCTAAACAAACAAAGAGAAGAAAGAATAAATTGTATTTTATCACTCTTTGCTGTATGTTCTAGTCCTTATGCATTTTCTTTTCTTTCACGTAGATTCAGAAGAGAAAAATAAAGTTTTCCTAACAACTTTTTCTAGTTCTTTATTTTTTCCTGTGGTATAGTCTCTGTCTGGATGCCAATAGAAGCTTTTGGGGACTTGGAAGAACATGTCTTTTCAGGATAGACAAAAATGTCAGAGAAGGGAAACTGTTGCTTACTGAACGTCTGCTAATGTGCCATGGACCTCCCTTAATCCCAGAGCAATTTTGGGAGAGAGACGAAGACCCTGAGGTGAAGAGAGGAAATCCATGAGCCCAGGGTCCCAGGGCCAGTGAGTGCTGGGACTGAGCTCAGATATCACATGCTGGGGAAGGGGGAAGAGGAGGCTACTTTTGCTTCCCCCTATGCAGGACGTCTCTTTTCCAGCCTCCAGACTGGGTGCAGACCTGGGTGGAATACCCTGGCGTGGGCTGCATTCTGGGGCAGGATATGATAACATAACCAGGGTTTCATTATGCCTCTTTATGGAAAGGAACGGGGTTGCGTCTGCTGCCAGGTCCTTCTGTTCCCGTAATGTGGGCACTTTTGCCACAAACTCACATTTAGGAAGGAAAATTTCACATACTACTGCAGTTCAGCCACTGTGGTCCTACTTTCCTTCCTATTTCTAGCCATTGATAAACTTAACCTCATACCTTTTCACTGGGGGATTTGCATTTACATTTCTTAAGTATTTCTTCTGAAAAAAGTGCGTGTACCATAAGGCAGAGGTTCCCAACCCCTGGGCCATGTGTAAATACTGGTCTGTGGCCTGTTAGGAACTGGGCCACACAGCAGTTGGTGAGTGGCAGGCAAGTGAGCAAAGCTTCTTCTGTATTTATAGCCGCTCCCCGTTGCTCACATTACTGCTCGAGCTCCACCTTCTGTCACATCAGCTGCAGCGTTAGATTCTCATAGGAGTGTGAACCCTATTGTGAACTGTGCATGTGAGGGATCTAGGTTGCACACTCCTTATGAGAATCTAATGCCTGATGATCTGAGGTGGGGCCAAGGCAGTGATGCTAGCGCTGGGGAGTGGCTGCAAATACAGATTAACATTAGCAGTGAGGTTTGCACACGTCCTCCCCACCATGTGTGGGAAAATTGTCTTCCATGAAACCAGTGCCAAAAAGGTTGGGGACTGCTGCTATAAGGTGCCTGGGCAAAAGAAAGTAGAGTGGCACTTGGAAATCTAGATTCCAAATAACTCTGTTACCAATTTTGTTAGGTAAGTCATGGCGCTTAGTAGATGAGAGTGAAGATACAAGATTTGAAAGTTGCCAAAGACGGAAGATGTATTCTTACATAACCTCTGCTCTCCAACCCCTCCATCTTCACTTTAGGAAAAGCATTCAGGGAAGGGAAGGGAAGTAAGTGACATAAGAAGCATAGTGTGTATGAGTTTGTGTGTGAATGTGGTGCATATATGTTTTTGTATATGTGTGTTTGTATGCATTTTCAGAGCATCTCTGGGTTCTTACCATTGTAAGTCAGAAAAACTGATAATCATCTTTTGATTTTCGTAACTGAAAATCAGTTAGATGTTCCAACTGACACTCATAGATTAAGCAGCTACCCTTTGGAGGGGCTCCAGAATTACTAGTTTCTATGTGTAAGCTGAAGGGCCCCCAGGTATTTGTTCCTTTTGTCTATAGCACGGTCCTGGAAAATTTGCTAGTAGTGCTTCTGTAGGGACAACCGATAGAGAACTCTGGTCAACATCTTTTGATCTCATTTTCTTTAACAAGTTGAGTAACTTCTTTATGTTTGCAGTGCACTAGAATTGGAATTAGAAACCTCTTAAGCATTATTGAGGGCCACAAAGGAATCTTTCTAAAGAATAAATAGATAACTTGTGTGGGTAAAATGAGAAGTTGCCTCGAAGATCTCGAGTAGCCAGGTGTGTCCAAACCTATGAAAGTAATGTCTAATTTAAAAAGAAAAAAAATATTTTCCATGTCGTTATGCAGTTTATGATCCCATTCCGGGAGAGCCTTATGAGGCTCCTCCCTCTCTCTCGCCTCTCACATCCAGTTTTTAAGTTTTACATCTCTCCTCTGTCTCTTTCTTGGTCCAGGCCCTCAACCATTGTGCTTGGAGTCTTTATCTTTTCCTTTCTGTCTCTAATTTTGTGCCCACCCCCTACCCCAGGCGCCTTGTGTACACTCACTGCTGTAAGGGTGATGGCCTCCCTCTCTGGTATAAATGTGTTGGCATTGTTCTCCTGATTGCTCAGGGTCTGCAGGGTAAAGTCTCTTTATGATATGCCTCTTGCCTACTTTTATCTTTCTCAGAGTCTTTCTGGACCCGGAAGCTCCCTTTGTGCCCAAAGCTCACAGTTTCCTGGTAACACTGCTTTCCTTTTTTTTTTTTTTTTTTTTTGATTTTGAGTTTAAATCTGTAGCCCAGACTGGAGTGCAGTGGCCGCTCCCGGCCACCGCAGCCTCCGACCTGCTGGGCTCAGGCGATCCTTCCACCTCAGTCTTCCAAGTAGCTGGAACTACAGGCGCGTGCTACCATGCCCGGCTGATTTTTTTATTTATTGTAGAGATGAGGTCTCGCTTGCCCAGGCGGGTCTCGAACCCGCGGGCTCAGGCAATCCACTCACCTCAGCCTCCCAAAGGCGCAGGATCACAGGCTGAGCCACCGAGCCCGGCTAACACTGCTTTCATTGACTATGCTTGTCCTCAGACACCTCCCTGTGATGAGAAAGTCATTTCCATACCATTCCTGCCTCAAGGGTCACCTCTTCTGTGAAGCTTTTCTGACAGCCTAGCACCCCATCTCCCCCATCCCGAAACATGCAAGAAGAAGTCTGGGACCCCTCTGTGTCCTGTTACTGCTCTTCCTAATGTAGGATTGTGTTTAACTGTTTCTTTGGTTACTTTGTAACTGGAATCACGTCTTACTCTATTGTCTTTTTTAAGTCCTTAGTAAGTACCAAAAATCAGACATGTTGTTGGAGCTTAAGGATTTGTTGAAGGAAAACATTACCTTGTTGTAATTTTCCATGAAGGTGTATCTCACTGAGTGGTTTTGTTTCTTCAGCCACTTTTTCCTTGCAAAATTTTCTGATTTGGCTGTTTTCCTTTTAGTGTCCGACTGCATTTAGCACACTGATGAAAAAGGGATGACTTACTACTGATGTTTTACAAACGTCTTCCGTCTTTAGTCTTCGTAGACTATAATTAGTCGCTCAAGGATATCACAAGAAATGTGATTTTACATCAGAGAACCATCTGATTAGGTAGCACTGTGTTTGCTTATGGTTTTACACAGGCATGGTTTTAATAGTCTCTCTTGTTAGAAGAAAGTATAAGAGGAAAAGAAGCACAGACACATTCTGCTGAGCTCTCAAGCAGTGGAGCCTCACAGTGCTGTGTATATTGCTATCAGACTCTGCCATGCCTTTATTTAAAGGAAAGAAGACATTTAATGGGAAGTGACAAGCTTCCTTGAATTCTGCCTCTCAGTGAGCAACCGAGAACCATGCATACTCAATGCATTTGATTTTTATTGGCAAATCCCAAGGTTGGCAGCATGGCAGTTTAAATTCCTTTTTGTGTTTTGCTTTCTCTCCTCAGTTGTCTCTCACTAGCAAGTCTGACATCACATGCATAAAAATATAGTCAATTTTACTTATTTATATCTTTGCACACACATGTCAGTATTCTCTATGTGATAATTCTTTACCTATGGCATCAACTGCTGAAGAAAATTGACTTGGAATGCCTGCTCTTAGTTGATTTTGCTCAGCAGCAGGCAAAAGAGAATATATACATATATTTAATATGTGTGTGTGTGTATATATATATATGTATACACACATACACACACATATATATAGAGAGAATATATATGTATGTGTACATATATATACACATATATATATGGACAGAGAGAGAGGAATGACAGATGAGCTGTTTCATGACCTCTTGAGAAAACAAAAAGAGGTGATATTCATTTAGATATATTTCAATTGTTAGGCATGGTTGTTGCCATTTTAATTGTATAGAAATTTAGAAATGTCAGTTAATCTCAAAGGATTTTAGAGCAGTCTTTTAAATTAATATAATGGGAAACTTTTAGATTTACTAATAGTTGTTGGAGCTCTGCATTGTTGAGATAAGTTGTTGATCTTTTGGTAGTCTGTGAGCCATCTGGACTCAGAAAATGCTGAACTCAAAAGAGCTGTATGCTAGAAAATGCACAGTATTGCAGCACCTCATTTTCAGATTCAAGAGTGGTCATGCAGCCTCTTTCAAATGCTGTACCATTGATATACTAGCCTGTGAGTTTTTGGTATTAATTTGTTTCTGTTTTTCTTTGAATTGAATACAGCACTTGTGAGCTATAGCTAGCTAATACTGTGCCAGGTGAGGGGAAAGGCTCCTGACCCTCAGGCACTTGGAATTTGGTAAAATAATTTCATGATACATCATGGTGGCATTGGACATTTTAAACATGCTTTTCAACTGATACGACAGCAGCATCTTTATTACCAGAATGGCAGCATAACCATTCTGTTTTTAGAAAGATTAGCAAATCAAAGCTGCCTAGCTATTTCCTGTTAATCTGTGGAAGTATATTTTCTTTGTAGTTTGTTGAAGATTGTTGTGGTTCATTAGTCTTTTTAAATGACTAATCTAGCATTAAAACTCCTCTCTCCCACTAAATAAATAAAATGTTGAGGTTTGACAAATATTTAAGATTTGGATGAGAATATTTTGAGACTCAATCATAGACATTTTGTATATAGTTATTTATAATTAATTATGCAGTCAGCATTCAAGATGTTCTTTTCCAAACTAAAAAATATACTAAGGCGATTTTCTTTTAACAGTAAATTTTAATTTTAACTGAAATTTTGTAATTCCTATAGACTTTGTTTCCTCCATATGTATATATTATACTATATATTATATATATGTTAATATGCAGAATGAGCCTTAGTATTGATTTCTGTTGTGAACTTTCTTGCTTTGGCAGTATGACCTCTACGGTTGATTAGAGGGTGTGGGTAGAAATGAATGAGTAAGGTGCTAACTGCAGAAGACTGAGATGAGAAGCTGGTTGCAACATTGTATGTGTGATGAACTTGTTGTACATGTTTATGCTTTTAGATTGTATTTGTGGCATTTAATAGTGTATTTCATGGTTATGTAGCTTAGAAAGAACATTGCTTAACTGCCAACTGGTTTGATGCTTTTTAAGTCTCATAAATATCAGTAGTAGAAAAGTAGTATGAATCATCTAGTCCAGTCTGCTAAATTGTGAGTCATACATTTAGAGTCTATAATAAGTTAGAATATTGTTGTAATCATTTATAGTGCTCTCTTCTGAATTGTTGTTTTCTTTCTTTTGGAAGGTAAGTTTAAAAATATCAGTGATTGATGTTAAGTAACTTGAGTGTTTTTTTTTTAAGTATCTTTAAATGTTTATGGTGTTTGTAGTGATTCTTTTAGTGTAAGTATTGCCAGTATAGCATTGGAGATGACTTAATTTTTTTCTCTTGTTTTTTTCACAGCTGTGATTGGGTTATTATACCCCTGCATTGACAGGCATCTGGGAGAACCACATAAATTTAAAAGAGAGTGGTCCAGTGTAATGCGGTGTGTAGCTGTCTTTGTTGGTATAAATCATGCCAGTGCTGTATCCTTTATGCTGTAATGAAATGCATAATAACAAAGCAGCTTCCAACAAACCAAAGGTTAAACATCCCCTTGCAACTTCACTGTTGTCAAATTGTGATATATCCACTTAGTCATAAAAGAATGTGAACAGTGTTATTGGATATCGAGGTAGTAGCTATGCAATTATAGAGTGGGGCATAGCCTTTCATTTAGATCTCTCTTTTTCAATATCACTTAGAAACTTTGTATGTTTAAAAGATTGGCATTTGTCTTGAATTAGGTTACTTAATTTTACTTCTGTGTAGTTTTGGTAATTCTAAGATTGAAACGTATGTTTTTCAAAAATATTTCTTCCTTTCTTTCTTCATTTAAGATTTGCCAATAAGGATATGTGGTGGCTTCAGGTGCTATTTTTGTTAGTTTGTTTTTGTTTTCTTAATTTAAAAAAGATATATATACTTTTTTTAAAAGGTAGACTCATTTGTTGGTTATTCTTAAAAGTGGCATAAGTAGAAATATCCAACTTAGACCTTGGCCAAAAATAGCTCTTTTACCCCTAAAATATTTAACATAAAATATATATTTTTAAAGTTCTATTGTTTGAGGATTCTGACATTTTATTTGGTGATTAATAGTATTTTTATAGCGATCTAGCTAGAGGGCTAAGTTAGCTTCTATTTCCCTTCTCCCCTCTGCCTTCAATCCTTAAACAAAAAAGTCAGTCCTAGAACAATTTTTTTACCCTCATAAGGTCTTCATGCTGTCATTCTTCCTAATTTTTCTCTATCCCCTCCCCACCCTCTCTAACATTCCTTAGAGGAAGGTCTGGGAATTGCTAGTCCTGTCTTCTTTTTTTCTAGAAGATGTGACTTAGGCAGTGAATGTAGCAGGAGCCCTGGGTACTTGGAAGAGCAAGAAGATTGACTCAGGCTGCCAAAGGTTTGCTCTTGTAACACTGGGCTCAGGGATGGCAGAGTTGGCCAGAGAGAAAGGGTGGGTCATGTGACAAGTAGATTCCTGTATCTTTGACAAAAAGTAGTGAGATGTTTAAGAGAAGCTTAGGAACAAAACCATGGAAAGAAACAGGGTCCTAGATTCTGAAAATACATCCGACTTCCTGTGCCCAGTGTGTTGGCCCTTGTAGCTCTGTGAATTTGTAAGTCCCTTTACAATTCTGGTTTTCCATTTTCTTTTGTATTAAAAAATTTTCTAATATGATTATTTTGGTGATCTTTTTGAGATTTAAGGTTTTATACAAAACAAATCTTGTGGTTAAGAGGACTTAAAAAGGTAAAACCATAAACTATTATATCTAGAAGAGAACTTAGAAATCACTTGGTTCTACATTTCCTTTGTAAAGATAATTTTTAAAAAATTGAAGCTGGAGAGATGAGGTAATTTGCCAAGTACTATGAGGTTGCAGTAGAGCTGAAACCAAACCCCAGAGATCCTGACTCAAGTCTAGGAACATTTTCTCCTCCTTGGGGGCCCTAAAAGTATATAAATTCTTCTTCATCTGATGGATTAGATCTTTCTATCCCAGACATTTCATCTGTGATTTCTTTCCCTCCCTCTAGCCCTTCCTCCTCCCTCTTTCTTTTTCTTTTCCTTTTCCTTTCCCCTCCCCATTTTCCTTCCCTTTTCCCCCGCCCCTTCCCCTTCCCCTTCCTTCTTTTTTGAGATGGGGTCTTTCACTGTTACCCAGGCTGCAGTGCAGTGCCACAATCATAACTCGCTGAAGCCTCGAACTCCTGGGCTCAAGGCGATCCTCCCCTCTCATCCTCCAAGTAGCTAGAACTACAGGCATATGCCACCATGCCTGGCTAATTTTTTCATTTTTTTTTTAGAGACGAGGTCTAGCTATGTTGCTTAGGTTGATCTTGAATTCCTGGCCTCAAGTGATCTCCCGTCTCAGCCTTCCAAAGTGCCGGGATTACAGGTGTGAGCCACCATGCCCCATTTGTTTTTGTTGTTGTTGTTTTTTGTTTTGTTTTTTGAGTTGGATTCTCACTCTGTTGCCCAGACTGGAGTGCTGTGGCCGGATCACTGCTCACCACAGCCTCAAACTCCTGGGCTCAGGTGATCCTTCCACCTCAGCCTCCTGAGTAGCCACCATGCCTGGCTATTTGTTTTTCTTGTTGTTCTTTTTCTTGATATTTTGTAGAGATGAGGATCTTCCTATGTTGCCCAAACTGGTCTCAAACTCCTGGGCTCAAGCGATCCTCCTACCTTGGCTTCCCAAAGTACTGGGATTACAGGTGTGAGCCACTGCACCTGGCCTGATTTCTATTTTTAAGTAGAAACATTCACATAACTTTTTCTGAAAATTTAAAAACTTTATATATGTAGTTTAAATTTTTTGCTTTGTTTATTCTTTTATTCTCTCTCAACAAAATACCTAAATATAGCAACCTTAGCTGTTCTTTATGTCCTTTTAGCAAAATACAGAATGTTTACAAAATTTATAACATAGACTTTTAATATCAGGTTACTTAGACTTTAGAAAATCCCGTAATACTATTTTTAAGGTTGTTGTATTTTGCTGGTGTACCCTGGAAGCTGCCTTATTTCCTTTGACTCTCAATAAAGTTTAGTTAGCAAAGATAGAACCCAGTTAGTGTCCAATTTCATATTTTACCTGAGTGTTTATTGCATAGAGAAATCAGAGCTCAAAGCTTTTTCCTTTGTAGTGTAAATATCATGATAGTTAAAGCATAAGAAAAGCTTTTCCAGAAGGCATACTCACATGAATGATAGGTTTCTTAATAAGTCAGGCCTAAACAAGAAATAACCTTGAGGGAGTAGCCCTCAGATGCAGAGATAGAAGCAAGCTGGGTGTTCAGAATATTGGTTTGGTAGGGGCGGGGGTCGGTGTTGAACAATGAGGTATTAAAAGAAGCAGCAAGCCGGGCTCGGTGGCTCAGCCTGTAATCCCGCGCCTTGGGAGGCTGAGGTGAGTGGATTGCCTGAGCCCGCGGGTTCGAGACCCGCCTGGGCAAGCGAGACCTCATCTCTACAATAAATCAAAAAATTAGCCGGGCG
>CAUYQG010279959.1:0-19106 GCA_963574415.1 Tarsius wallacei | reverse complement strand
AAATGTAAGCATACTTTCTTTTTTTCTTTTTTTTTTTTGAGCTGGAGTCTCACTCTGTCACCCAGACTGGAGTGCAGTGGCCGCTCCCGGCCACCGCAGCCTCGACCTGCTGGGCTCCAGTGATCCTTCCGCCTCAGCCTTCAGCATACTTTCTTAAAGATCCATCATAAACTGTTTTCTTTCCGTGAATGGAAGTTTTTGATGGAGAAACGCCTTTGTAAGCAAACCCTGATAATATCAGAACATGTTTCTTTCTCCATTGGTACCTATTAGGACAAGTAGAGATACTCAGCAATAAAAGGCAAGTGTAAGCATGCTTTTTCTTACTTTAAAAAAAACAACTTTTTAATTTACATTTCTGAAAATGTTAGACCCTTTAAATCTGGATATACTTTTTTTTCTATCTGGGTATCTTCACTTTATGTATCTGATACTTGCTTCTGTTCCACATTTCATCTTCACAGTACAGAGCTCTATATGTCCATCTAACATTTTCCTCTGTATTCCAGCAGGATTTCATATAATCTTTTTCTGAGTCTGCACTTTTTTTTTAAGTCAGACTCTCCCTATTTCACCAGGCTGGAGTGCAGTGGTATGCTCACAGTCACCGCATCCCTGACCTGCTGGGCTCAGGTGATCCTTCCGCTTCAGCCTTCCAAGTAGCTGGAACTGCAGGCATGCACCACCACGCCCAGCTATTTTTTTTTTTTTAAACTGGAGAGACGAGGTCTCGCCAAGTTGCCCAGGCTGGTATCGAACCCTTGGGCTCAAACAATCCTCTCGCCTTGGCCTCCCAAAGTACTAGGATTACAGGCATGAGCCACCACACCCAGCCTGAGTTTGCAAATTAATGATCCCTTTCTTCTATTCTGTAGCATTTTTTCTAAAGCCCCACCCCTACTTAACTTTCACAAGAAGAAACATCTTCAGTCTTAGATGTTTAAACTGCCCTTGGCCCCATTCTACAATTCAGTTGAATGCTGGTCCATTCCCCTTTAAATTATTTAGCCAGTATTAGTTCCTAGCCCAACTGTCATACTCTAGAAGGCTTTTGCATTAGTCAGGTTCTCCAGAGAGACAGAGCCAACAGGAAAGAAAAGTGATGATTATTGGCAGAAGGTAGGTCAATCCTATAGCTTCCTCAATTAGTAGCATTCATGCAATAGAGAAAGTTGTCTAGTTTTCTCATTGCTACAGACCTTGCATTGCTGCCAGGAATCACATATTAAAGAAGTACTTAAAATTTTTTCCTAAAGCAGGTAGGACCATCAATGACAAGATACCATTTTTGTACCAATTTTAATTTTCTATATAATTCAAATTGATTTTGTAAATAGTGGAAATTCCTTCCAGATTAACAACTGGTTAATCATAAAGTAGCCTAAATACCAAAAGGAGAAGGTAGGAGAGATAAGGAATCTAATGGAACACTTCAATTAATTCCCTAAATGAGTGAATGAATAAATGACTATTTCAAGAGATATGATTTTAATGTTGGAAACCTATATGCATAACAATCATTTCTCTACCTAAGGAATTATAATTCTGTACCCAGACAGAAAAATAATTCTGTAATTTATTTGTTACTCTCAGTTCCAAAGAATTTAGTTATCAATTTATGACTTATCAAAATAATCTTGATTAGCAATTACATACGTTGTTTACATACAATTATCTTTCTCCAACTACATTTTAACATACAGAATAGTATAATGACATTACATAATCTTTAGATTTATTTTCACTCACAATAAACTCAATTATGCTAAGAATATTAATAAAATTCTAGTGATAGTCATTTACATTTCAATGAGAGGTATCAGCTGCTTAACTGTAGGAATACTATAATCATCTAATCAAACTGACAACACGTTTTAAAAAACCCATATGATAAAAATGTAAATTATCAGTATGAAACATCCTAAACATTCATTTGTACTTATCCCACCATCTAACATATATATGATGATATAAACAAAGTAAAACTGTACAAAAACTATTTCAGAGGACTGAAATCAATAATCTATAACATGAATTCTTGGTGAAATGGAACCTCAGCAATATATTTCTATAGCACAGAGGTTACCATGTGTCATAATCTGCTATCATATTTATTTAGAATTTTTTAGCAACACATATACCTAATTGAAATATATCTGGTCTATGTGGTTTAACTTTGTGACATTAACTCTATATACCTGTGAATTTTAAAACTGCAGCAAAACACTGTAAGAATGTTAAATGAACTAAAACAATTGAGAGAGCCAGTATCCAAGTTGTTCAACTGAGTTACACATATTTAAATATATATACCCATATATGTATATCTGCATATAACACTGTAGTGATTATCATTTACATTTCAATGACAGGTATAGTCAGCTGCTTCACTGCAGGATTACTATCATCATCTAATCAAATTAGATAATACATGTGGAAAAAAGCCAATAAATTCACAAAAGACAAAAAAAAAAGAAAAAATCTATAAAATAAGAATATAAACTATTACCAGGGGTCTCACTCTGGCTCAGGCTGAAGTGCAGTGGCACAATCACAGCTTACTGCAATCTCGAAGTCGTGGGCTCAAGCCATCCTCCCACCTCAGCTTCCTGAGAAGCTGAGACCACAGGCATACACCACCATGCCTGGCTAATTTTTAAAGAAATCTTTTGTAGAGATAGTCTCTCTGTGCGCTGCCCAGGCTGGTCTTGAACTCCTCCTCCCTTGAACTCCCTCCCAGCCAAAAATATATGTATTTTTAAACTTTCATAATTGAATTTATTTAAAATATAAAAATACAGCTGGGCAAGGTGGCTCACGCCTGTGATTCCAGCACTTTGGGAGGCCAAGGCAGGACTCCTTGAGCCCAAGAGTTCAAAATCAGTCTGGGCAACACAGCAAGACGTTGTCTCCACAAAAAAAAAAATCAAAAAATTAGTTGGGCATGATGGCACACGCCTGTAGTCCCAGCTAACTACCAGGGAAAGAGGAGAGGGTGCTAAGGTGGAAGGATCACTTGAGCCCAGGAGGTTGAGGCTACAGTTGAGTTGTGATTGTGCCACTACACTCCAGCCTGGACAGAGTGAGACTTCAACTCAAAAAACAATAATACAATAAAATATAAAAAATAATGTACCTAAATTACTGTGAATTCATTACTAATTCAAATTTCTTAATTCAAATAACTAAGTAGGGACACACATTTAATGTGTTCACAGAGCATCGAAAATAATACAAAGGCCCAGTGCGCTGGCTCACATCTATAATTCCAGCACTTTGGGAGGCCAAGGCGAGAGGATCACTTTAGCCCATAAGTTCGAGACCAGTCAGGTCAACATAGCAAGACCTTGTCTCTACAAATAATAATAATAATAATAAAATAGCTTGATGTGGTGGCACATGCCTGTAGTCGCAGCTACTCAGGAAGCTGAGGAGGAAGGTTTACGTGAGTCCAGGAGGTTGAGGCTGCGGTGAGTCATGATTGTGCCTGACTCAAATAATTAATAATAACAACAAAATAATAATACCAAATAACTTCAGGTCCATGTCAATAAAATTAGCACATAATATTAACCATAAAAATAAGTGGAGCACAATTAGTACACTAACACATCAAGTTTTTAATTTAAATTTTACAAATAAACAAATACATATATATATATATATATATATATATATATATATGATACATACACAGAAGCACACTGCTTTCCAAATATCTGCAGTGAGTGTTTCTATGTCAACATATCAAGAAAAAGCAGTGAATGACAGAGCATCACAAAACACACATATACCAGGGACTAATCCAGAGTACTTACAAATTATATTTTAAAACATTGATTAACATCTTCTTAAGACAGTTTCAAGAAGTCCTTTTAAGAATTAAAATTACTACCATACTTTATATTAACTTTTAATAAAATAAGTATACTTAAAATGTTGGTATTTAAAATTTTATTACATATATTGTAAAGCAAACATATCATCAAATTTATAACTAGCTATAGAGTCTTTCTGATGTTAACACATTGGAAAATAACATTAAGTTAAGCTCTACATTTCTCTTAAGCAGTTCTACTACTATTCAAAATCCCTAAAAACTTCAGTTATGCACAACTGCCACCCCAGGCTAATAATAGAATGAACCATATTCATCTGAAACCACAAGTCTGTCAGGTGACATGCCAAGAAGTCTGAATTTAACTAAAATAAAAGCCTCTCCATGCTGCAACGCAGAAAGGCTTAATCCTAGGAATGAGACCATGGGGGACTAGGACCCTTTAAAAAATCTGTTGCCCGTGACAAAATCTATTTTTGCAAAAGGCATCTATCCAGTCCTCTAGTTCCACTAGCTAACATGCTGCTTTTTTGTTTCACAGTAGCATATTATGGCTGCTTTTCAATTCTTTTATCTCTTCTACAATAGGTGCATGACTAAAAGAAAATCAATCTATATATTCTGTAAACTAAGTGCTGTCCTGGTAGCTGGTGCAGACAAAGAATGTCAATGTTATTATTCTTTTAAGGGTATTTTAACTCAACAAGGGCTGGTCCTGAGCAGAGTGCTCAGGCAACCATGGCTATTCAACAATCCACTTCTATAAGGAATTCAGGTTCATTTAATACAGAAGAATCAGAATAGCTTCTTTCTCAACTTCTGTATGTCCCAACTCTGCTATTTCAGAAAAGTCCACATACACACTCTTGGAAGCCACAGCAAGCTTGTATTCTACCCAACTAATAAGCAGGTAAAAAAGCAAAAGCAAGCTCTAATGCTCACAGGGCCCAGACTGGTCAGTATGTAAATTGGCTCCATAATCTGAATTTCTATATTGAATTGAAGCATACAAGTCTAGCACAAAATACTACCTTAAAATGCATAAACTTCAATATTACACTTGGCTGGTTCATAAAATAGAGAAATTCTAGTCTGCTTTATAAACGCACTTTTAGTGGGTTTGTATTTTAACATGTATCAGTATATTCTTTCAGAAGAACCAAAGTGTGCATCTGCGTATGCCTGCCAATAGGACTAATTTAGTAACAGAAATGCCTTAATACAATGGGCACAACCTAACAGACAATATGCTGAGATCAAGAACCATTACCCACACCCAACATGGCAGAAACAGAAGAATGGGCTCTGAATCAGCCAAACTTGGATTTAAATTCCAACTCTGCCACAAACTGACTCAGTGTGATCTTAGAGAAGTACTTTAACTTCCCTAGTTCTCAATTACTTGTCTATAAAATAGGGCTACCTCTCAGATTAGTACAGACATAATGTTCTTCTCTTCAACCTTAAAACAGTGCATGACACATACCAAGAGTTCAATAAACATTTGGTGAATTACTGACATGCTACTGCAGCTGTCTCTTCAAAATGTCTTCTTATCCCAGTCATAAAATTATAACTTCAATTTTAATACTCTATATTTGATTCTTGTAATCTTGGTACTTGTTGATATACTGTTTCGAAACTTCACCTTGGAGGTATTCACATACAGCTCTACCTCATCCTTTCAAAGGCTTGCTCAGTATTCCACTGAAAAAATGTTGCACAATTTCTCAATGGTTCTAGCAATTTGACTACAATTCATCAGGGAAAAACTCTTAAAATCCATCTTAAATTAAGTTAGAAGCCTGCATAAAAACACAAAAGTAAATTGTATGCTTTTACAAGGTATTGTCTGGTGGGACAAGAAATATTCCAAACCTAAAAGTCTTTGATATGAAATATCTGAAGCAATGTACAGGTTAACATACTAGAAGTTAAATTTAGAAATATCCTAAAGCTAAAAATTAGGTTCAAATTTGTTTCATATTCCTATGCCTACTGAATACATAGTACAGTGCTAATTGCTTCACATGCACTACCTTCAATCCCTATATCAACTCTGGAAGCAATCATGATGTTTATTGCATACAGAAACACATCTAAAAGCTTCACAGCTCATTTGTGATAGACCAGTGCTACAAATCTGGGTTTAATATATGATCACATATAGTACATACATGTTTACTGCAGCACTAAATGTATTAAGGAGGAAAAAATAGAAACATCTAAAATGTCCATTAATGGGAGACTTGGTAAATAAATTTATCAGTGGTACACCATGCAAGCCTTCAAAAGAATGAAACAGAGCTGTATATGTCAAAACCTCCAAGGTAATTATTATGTAAAGAAAAGCAAGGTTCAAAGCAGCATTATACTATCACTGTGGAATATGTTTGTACATGCATTAACATTTCCAAGAAAGATAAACATAAAATTAACTGTCAAAAGATAAGACCCCCCCCCAAGGAAATGAAAATGAAATTGGAAAGACATTTATACTTTCTACATTACGCTCAATTATACATCTAGTCTGATACCAAAGCCTGACATTCATTTCAACAAACACTTCTTTGAATGGAAAGTTTTGAAATATGCTCTCCGCCAAGGAATACAAAACAGCTTGATAACCCAGATGCCCAAATAAAAAAATCTAGAAGTCACCATGTGTTATTGCTTCTATCTCCTAAATGTCTTCAGTCAGACCACTACCACAATCACATTGCCACCACCCTAGTCTGAGTCATCATAATTTCTCACTGCTTAAATTATTTTCCAGCCTCTCTTCTTGCTTCCAATTCATTCTCTACAATGTAGTCAGACGGTGTGGCCAAAGTGGGAAAATCTTAATCTGTCACTTACCTACATTACAATCCCTCATTAGGCCAGGTGCGGTGGCTCATGCCTATAATCCCAGCACTTTGGGAGGCCAAGGTGAGAGGACTGCCTGAGCCCACAGGTTTGAGACCAACCTGGGCAACTTGGCGAGACCTCATCTCTACAATAAGTTAAAAAAAAAAAATTAGCTGGGTGCAGTAGCACACTCCTGTAGTCCTAACTACTTGGAAGGCCGAGGTGGAAGTACTGCCTGAGCCCAGCAGGTCAAGGCTGTGGCAGCCATGAGCATGCCACTGCACTCCAAGCCTGGGCGATAGAGTGAGAATCCAACTCAAAAAAAAAAAAAATCCCTCATAAGTGCCACACTGCTCTCAGTATAAAATCTTAACTTTTTAGTAGACTTGGTCTTTGCCTACATCCTCTCCTCCCATGTGCCCATATCCACTCCAACTGTCTCTTTACATGCAAAATTTTCACTACAAAACCTCTTTGTGTTTTTCCTTTGGTTTGGCACATTTTTTCCCATCCTTTCTCTATTAGGCTGGTTCACTTTCAAATCTCAGCTTACATGTTACTTTATTATACAAGAAGCCTTCCTGATTACTCCCATCCCTAACCCTACATCTGGAATCCTTTCCCCTTCCATTGGCCTCCATAGCATTTCTCTCTCTCCTTCCCTCAATAGAGCCCTAAACTGACACATTGCATCCACCATTCTTCAAAAGACTACTATCATAATTGCTTGTGTGTTGTTTCCATTCCTACTAGACCATAACTCCTGTCAAGACTCTTGTGCACAGCTGTATTTTTAGTCTCTAGCACTGTGGCTAACATTCAGTAGCCTCTCAAAAAGTCAAAACCAATGTTTGAATGAACTGTAATAAAAATTATTACTTTGAGATCAGTTTAATGTGAAAATACTAAATAGAATTTACTAAATAATATTTTAAAAATAACAATGAGATAAAAATAATTTTCAGTACCTTCTTGTTCATACTTACTGTGAGGTACATAGCCATTTCAGGGGTAATGAATTTAATATTCCTCCAACTTTTTATCCTTAAGAATGAGAATGATTATTCTAAATATAAACTGACTTTTTTCTCTCTTCCTCAAAGATTAAGGGGGAAGAGTGTTCAAGTTATAAATGTTAGGGAGATTTTATGAGAAGTTACCAGAACATTTAACTTTTTTTTTTTTTTTTTTTTGGAGACAAGGTCTCGCTCTGCTTCCCAGGCTGGAATACAGAGGCATGATCACAGTTTACTGCAGCCTCCAATTCTTGGATTCAAGTGATCCTCCCACTTCAGTCTCACAAGTAGTTGGAATTACAGCGTGCCACTTTGCCTAGCCAGAACATTTACCTTTAGATATTTCCTTCTTCCCTTTAACTTTCCTTCTCAGTGCCTATCAAATGTAAAAGTATAAATCCTTTCAAAAGAGTATTTAAAATATGTGAAGCTCATAGGATTTGGCCTTTGATGCCTTGGACATCATTTAAGCTCCTTGCTTACCATGAAATGGTTAACAACTTATCTCCTCTACCAACTTCAATCACAGTTGTTGGAAGAATCAAGTAAGAATATATTTGAAAGCAATCTCTGCTTGTGCCTTGTATCTACTTGTAGCTTTGTCTACTTGATGACAAGGCATTTGTTCCACAAGAAACCTAAAAAAAAAAAAAAAATGAATAAAACCAGAGAATAGATGTGCATAAAGGAGTTAAATTAATTCAATGGAGGGATTAAGACTGCTATCCTTAGAAAGGCATGCTTGCAAGATTGGCCTTTGGCTGGCATCTGGGAACTTGACTGACAGTTTCCTATACTGACATGAAATATTCCCTAAGTGATAACTGTAACCTACTGTGACTAAT
This sequence comes from Tarsius wallacei, assembly GCA_963574415.1. Classification (NCBI taxonomy): domain Eukaryota; kingdom Metazoa; phylum Chordata; class Mammalia; order Primates; family Tarsiidae; genus Tarsius; species Tarsius wallacei. The sequence continues at coordinate 10,557 of CAUYQG010279959.1, read as the reverse complement.
CTGTTTGTACAAACAATGTGGTTTATGTTGAATATCTAGTTTTCTTCTGGGGTGTCTTAATTTTGATATATGCTAGTCAGAGGTACAATCCCAATAAAAGTCTTAACCATTACATGACCATTCCTTAATAAAAATACTACATTACTGGTGGATTTAAGTGAATCTTTGTGTCTCCACTAGGAAAGGTCACTAGGAAACTTGCACCTGGTTTCCCCTGCACTTTGCTTCAAATGTCTTTTCCCTTTACTGATGTTGATTTGTATTCTTTCATCATGATAAATCTTAGCTTTGAAAATGACTATATGCTGAGTACTATAAGTTCTTCTAGTGGATCACCAACCTGGGAGTTGTATTTGAACCTCCAAGACAATAAAGAAAATGTAATCACAGAATAAGTTCTGTATCTGTCTAGCTGGAATGGACATAGAGCTTGTAGTACAAAAACAGAACTCCATTTTCCCAGTATCACTAAAGAACAAAAACAAAAACAACATTTGTGTTCAGTCATGGAACATACAACAGTCTCTATCCTACCCTGTCCCTCCAGTTATTCAAGCCCTTCTACTTCATCAGTTCTAGTGCTGATACATTCTGGTTGAGCTAATTCTTTGCAGTTTGACAATTCAATGTACCCCTTACCACCACCCACATTTCCCCCAGATTTCACATCTTTTAGATATACTCAGCCATTTTCAAATTCTGAATCCTCATCCTCACCACACTTCCCCCTCTCCACCCACATCCAACATCATAATCTGTTTTCTCAACAAAAGAGCCTTATTAGAGGAAAACAGAAACATTGTATAGTGGCCTAACGAACTGCTACTGTTGTCTGGTACACTTCTAGTTTATCTCTTACTCATTATTTTGCACTCTCCCCCCTTCTTCCTTTTAATAATAGAACGACCAGAGTTTTCACAGACACATGGCTACCTAGCTAGGAACTACATTTCCCAACTTCTTGTGCATCTAAGCATAGCCACATTACTAAATTCAAACTAATGAAATGGAATACAGTGGTTCCCCCTTATTCATGTGTGATACAGTTCAAGACCCCTACTGGATGACTGAAATCTTGGACAGTACCAAACCCCAATATATACTGTGTTTTTTCAATATGATAATCGAAATGGATACTAAGTGATTAAGAGGTGGAGAGCATCTATAGATGGATACAAAGGGATAATTCACATCCAGGGGCATCAGAGCGGGATAGCCCAGAATTTTATCACACTACTCAGGGTGATGCGCAATTTAAAACCAACGAATTGTTTCCAGAATTTTCAATCTGATGTTTACAGACCACAAATGATCATATATAACTGAGACCATGGATAACAAAATCAAGGATAAAGGGGGTTAACTGTACAAAAGGAATTGGTGTGTGCAAATTCTAAGCCATTTCCTTAAAGATCGTGTTTTGCTGTTATCTCTCCTTACCCCAATCTGATAGCTAGGAAACAGCAATAACTAGAGCAGCCCCCTTAGATTCATAAAAGGAAGCCACACGTTAAAGATGGCAGAGATGTACTAGTTGACTTACCAGCTTGAATCATTAGATGACTTCATGTAACTGTACTGTCTAACTACCAAGGACTATCCATCTATATTTTTACATTAAATGAGAGATAAATACTTTTTTTTAAAATTTTTATTTTTTTAATTATTTATTTAATTAGGAGTCTCACTGTGTCACTCAGGCTGGAGTGCAGTGGCATGATCACGGCTCACAGCAGCCTTGACCTCCTAGGCTTAGGCTATCCTTTCATCTCAGTCTCCTGGGTAGCTGGGACTACAGGTGCCTGCCACCACACTTGGCTAATGTTTTTATTTTTTGTAGAGATAAGGTCTCGCTATGTTGCCCAGGCTGGTCTCCAACTCCTGGGCTCAAGGAATACTCTTGCCTTGGCCTCCCAAAGTGCTAGGATTGTAGGCATGAGCCACCACACCCGGTCTGAAATAGATTTTTTAAATCTTACTTTACAATATCTTGTGGTCTCTATTATAAAATAACTTAGCTTGTACCCTGTCTCATCATCCTGGGTTTGAGTCTTACTCCTCAGGCAAGTTACTTCCCCTTTCTGAGGTCAGAACCTGTAGAAGAACACTTACAACTCTGAATTTATGACTGGTATACATTGCCCTCTGATTTTTGTAAAATCAGACTTTTTTAATCTTAATAATTTATTTGATTTAATTCAATATATACCAAATGCTATTTTTCTGTTTGTTTTTTTTTTTAAGTAGCATTTGTTGAGAGACCAGAAAAGCTCCCACAGAGGGAGGGAACCCAAGGGGATTGCCCTATTTTTCAACATGTATACAAATTTATGAGACATTTACAATCTTTTCTTTTCCCAGTAAGTCTCAGAAATCTAGTTGGTATTTCCCACTCACAGCAAATCACTGGTCATATTTCAAGTGCTCAGTAGCCACATCTCGCCAGTGGATATAGCATACTGGATAGCCCTGATATAGAAATTCTAACAGTTAAATACAGATTACTGTACCCAACAGAACATATATTATTTTCAAGTACAAGTTACATTTTTAAAAACTGACCTCATGTTGATTTACAAAAGAAGTTTGATTAAAACTCAAAGAATCAATATTCTACAAATCACTTGCTCTAACAACAGTACATGTTTACTATTACATGAGAGAGAAATAGGTTTTTTTAAACCTATGTCTTTAAAGCTTTCAAAATTTATTGAATAGCTTGTAGGTCAAGTCAGACTTTTTATTAACAGTGTAGTAATGATTTAGGATGGATCACTATGCTATACTTCAGAAGTATAAATTTACAGAGTAAGCTTCATATTTATAACCATGCACTTAAATCTGAGATACTCCTAGGGTGCTTAATATAAACTTAAACATCTCAAACACAAAAACTCATATAAGCACAAGATATGAGACAGAGTAGAGCACCATAATTAAGAGGTTTCAAAGGTTGACCGACAAAAGTACACATCCCAATTCTGACAGCACAAGATGAAACACTAAGAAAAGATATAAAAATACACCTATTTATTCTATGCTACAGAAATACATATATTTACAGAAATTGCATATATTTATTTTTGTTATTATATATAAACATCAAAAAAGGCTTTTGTAAAAGTAAAAACAGCCATTCCAGTCCTAGAAGTGCCTATAAATCTAAGACATCATCAAGTATTATAATATAAGTCTTAAATTCTTTAGAAATTCCTATACTTAAAGAGGCACTGTGATAATGGGGAGACTAGATGAGAGTAAAATGCAAGCAGCAGGTTCATAACTGATTTTTTTTTTTTTTTGAGTTGTAGTCTCACTCTGTCACCCAGGCTGGAGTGCAGTGGCACACCCATGGCCACCCCAGTGTCGACCTGCTGGGCTCTAGCGATCCTTCTGCCTCAGCCTTCCAAGTAGGTGGAACTACAGGCAGGCACTACCATGCCTGGCTAATTTTTTGATTTATTGTAGATACAGGTCTTGCCAAGTTGCCCAGGCTGGTCTCGAACCTGCAAGATCAGGCAATCCACTCGCCTCGGCCTCCCAAAGTGCTGGGATCACAGGCCGAGCCACGGAGCCCAGCTCACAGACTGATTAAATGCAAGAGTTGTATTCAGATTTGGAAAAAAAAGATGGAAAGGTAAAACTCACCCACTGAAATTCTCAAATATAAGAGCAAAAAATTTTTCAGACATGAGGGAAAAAAAAACACATCAGAGAATATCACAGATTTGTTAGGGGAGTAGTAACTCAATATAAGTTCTGAAGAAAGAAACAGCCAGAAGTTATCAGGAATGGGTGTAAGGTGATGGCAATGGTGATGGTGCAAAAGGAGTTGAGAAAACAAAAATCAGAAAGATTTGGTGAATAATTAAATGTAGTAATGGGGTAATGCTAACAATTTCTCAAAATAAAATATTTGCAAACTATACATTTAATAAGGTGTTAATACCCAAAATATTTAAGAAACTCAAACAACTCAATAGCAAAAAAACCCCAAATAATCCAGTTAAGAAATGGGCAAAGGACCCGAACAGACTTTTCTTAGAAGACATACAAATGGCTATCAAATACATTTTTTAAAAGTTCAACATCACTAATTATCAGGGAAATGCATATTAATACCACAATGAGGGCAACCCCCTACGGTCCTCTCCCATTGTGGGAACTTTTCTGTTCTCTTAATAAATTCTTTCTCACTTTAAAAAAAAACAAACAAAAACAAAAAAACCACAATGGGATATCACCTCACATCTGTTAAAATGACAAAAGATACATGGTAGCATGGATACAGAGAAATGGGAACCTTTGTATACTATTAGTGAAAATGCAAATTAGTACAGCCATTATGGAAAACAATGTGGAGGTTCCTCAAAAAACTAAATGTAGACCTACCCTATAATCCAACAATCCTGCTTCTGAGTATATATCTAAAGGAAATGAAATCAGTATATCAAAGAGATATCTGCACTCACATGTTCACTGCAGAATTATTCACAATAGCCAAGATATAGAATCAACCTAAGTGCCCATCAGTGAATGAATAGAATGAATAAAGAAAATGTGGTCTAGGCTGGGTGGGGTAGATCTAGGCCAAAGCAGGAGGATCACTTGAGACAACACAAAGACCAAAAAAAAAAAAAAAAATTCAGATGTGATGGTGAGCACCTATAGCCCCAGCTACTCAGAGGCTGAGGTGAAAGGATTGCCTAAAGTCAGAAAGTTGAGGCTGGGATGAGCCATGATCTTGCCACTGCACTCCAGCCTGGATGGCAGAGTAAGATCCAGGCTCAAAAAAGAAAGAAAATAAAAGAAAATGTGGTCTATATACACATATAGAGAGTCATATTCAGTCTTTTAAAGGAAAGAAATACTGCCATTTTCTACAACATGGATGTACCTGGAGGACATTATGCTGTGAAAAAGCCAGGCACAGAAAGGCACACACTGCATGATCTCACTAATGCGTGGAATCTTGAAAAGCTGAAATCATAAAAGCAGAAAACAGAATAATGGTTACAAGGGGAAGGAAATGGGAAGATGTTGGTCAAAGGGAACAAACTTTCAGTGAGACAGGAAGAACAAGTTCTGGAGATCAACAGTACAGCACAATGACTACAATTAATGTACTATATCCTTGAAAATTGCTTTAAAAGTTGATTTTAAATGTTTTCACCACAAAAAAATAAGTATATGAGGTGATAGATATGTCCACTGGCTTGATTTAATCACTCCATAATATATGCATATAATAAAACATCACAATGTACACCATAAGTATACAAAATTTTGTCAATTAAAAAAATAAATACATTTTTAAAAGCAATGATTTTAAAAACCCTAAAAAACTGGATATTATAATTATCCTAAGGCACTGTAGGAGATGTCAAAATGAAACTGTCCCAAAGGAAGCTAGAATATGTACCTGGATGTACTTCCATTGAAATGTCAGGGACAGAGATGTACTTTTGAAGATTAGCAGCAGAGAACTGACAATTTCCATTATAAAAGCTATTCTTTAAAAATTTCTCTTAGCCTTTCTCTTCATTTCTAAAATGAAACCATTAATAGATTTTTCTTTCATACTTCACATTTACTTTTTGGTTGAGAAAATCTCAGCATTCTGGAGACTAAGAAAAATGAACAAAATATGCAGACAACCTAATAAACATCCTTTTTTTCCACAGTAGCTTGCCAATAAGTTTAGCTTCTAAGAAACAGAAGTTAAAAAAAAAAAAAAAAAGGCTGCTGTTAGGTCATATATTTAAAATGCAACCTGAAAGTCCATATTTTGAATGATCTTTTTGTTCTCAAACTACTTCTTAAGAGAATCAAGAGGTTATCTGAAAGAAGACAAATATCATTCACATATTCAATCATCATGTTAAACTATTTTGAATTTCCAAAAAAGAAAAGTTAAAAGGTTTCATTTTTCGGCATTAGCCTAAAGTTAACACTTGAAAATTGGGATATCGTGTAAAATATGGAAATAGGCTTTAGAGATGTCTTTGGACTATAAGCTAGAGAAGTCTTCATAAATAAGAACTAAAATAAATTAATTTAGAATCACAGTGTTGATTGGGCGAAGAGGCTCATGCCTATAATCTCAACACTCTGAGAGGCCGAGGCAAAGGATTGCCTGAACTCAGGAGTTCGAGGCCAGCCTTGGCAACATAACGAGAACGCGTCTCTACAATAAATCAAAAACACCAGCTGGGCATGGTAGCATGTACCTGTAGTTCTAACTACTTGGAAAGGTTAGGCAGAAGGATTGCCTGAGACTAGCAGGTCAAGGCTACAGTGGCCAAGATCGTGCTACTGCACTCCAGCTAGGGTGACAGAGTGAGACTCCAACTCAAAAAAAATGGTGATTCCACAGACATACAGAATAAAAGCAAAAGCTCAGAAAAGTAAGCATCATCTCAGTGACTCCAATTCCACTAAGTTATTCAAACTTTCTTCATATAATTTTTTAGCTAATAGCTTAAATTGCTAACAGTCTGCAAAGTAACCTTAAATCACACACATTAAAAAAAAAGTCTCTGGAATTTATCACTTCAATTTATCATGACAATCTGAAAGTCCAGGCTCCTATGATATCATATGCAGGTTCTGTAATTTTTTAAACTTTACGGTCTCTTGACTTAATTTACTTCAGACTCATCTTCTAGGAATAAAATGCTTCAATAAATCGTTCTATCACACAAAATTACCAGTGATTCCTTATTTCATTTTGTATGGATGCTCATGAACTTTCTAAGATAACCATTCCTTCATCATCCTTAGACTCACCTATAATAGCACCCAATCATACCAGCAACCTTTTTACCTTAAAGAAAAAAGTGTTCCCCTCCCTCTCCAAGTCTAAAGAGTTGATTCCATCCCTTTTGGTCTCTTGTTCAATTTTACCTGTTTCTTATAGCTATTTTTTGCTTCTTCCATCTGTTAATATCTAAAAAGTTCCATGTATGCTATTGCCACATCTCCGTCCCTTCTAAACCGAACATGAAAAAGTGCCCTAAGCACAGCCCCTGTATGTTCCATTCAATCTGTGAACAATATCTGACACAATCACCTCCTTGCACGCTATTCCCTTATATTCTCATTTCATTCAGTTTCCAAATTACCATTTCCTGGCTTCCCTTCTGAATTCAAATACAACAGGGTCTGGAGCCCAAGTATGTATGTTTTCAACAACTTTCACACATACAAAGAAATACTACTCAACAACAACAAAAAAAACTATTGATACCCGCAATAACATAGAGGAACCTCAAAAGCGCTTATACTAAAAGAAAGAACCTAATACCAAAGACTAAACATGTATGACTTCACGTACAAGACATTCTGGAAAGGCAAAAACATAGGGACAAAAATAAGATCGGGTCTTATCAGAGGTTGGATGTGGGGCAGGAAGAATCATTACAAAAGGGGTACAAGGGAATTTTGGGGGGGTGATGAAAATGTTCTGTATCTCAACTATTGTGGTTACATGACTTACACATTTGTCAAACTGCAAGCCTAAAGAGTAAATTTTACTGCATGTAAATTATGTATCAATAAAAACTAACTCAAAACAAAAACCTTCACAGATGACTGTAATGATCTAAAGATAACTGAACTACTAAGAAAACCCATATGTGAATTTCAGTCGACTGCAAGTACAACTAAACTTCCTTCTCTTCTCCACCATGTCCACTCTTGCATTCTTTATCTTGTTTAATGGCACTGCTGTGTCCCATGCCTTAGTCTCCCAAATGAGTAGATTCAGGCCACAATCTCTATTTATTTATTTACTTACTTACTTTCTGAGTCAAGATCTCACTCTGTCACCCAGGCTGGAGTACAGTGGCATGCTCACGGCCAGCCCAGCGTCGACCTGTGGACTCAGGCCATCCTTCTGCCTCAGCCTTCCAAGTAGCAAGAACTACAGGCATGTGCCACCACACTCAGATAATTTTTTATTGGTTTATTTTTAACGTAGAGACGAGGTCTCGCCATACTGCTCACACTGGTCTCGAACCCGTGGGCTCAGGCATTTCTCTCACCTCCGTCTCCCAAAGTGCTGGGATTGCAGGCATGAGCAACCATGCCCAGCCACAATTTCTTCTCCTTCACATTCCATGTTCTGTTAAGCACTGAATCCTCTTCTCCCAAATATGGCTCCTCCTTTTCCATCATTCTGCTACTATCTCATGACTATGCTCTCTCTAGCCTGTAAAACTGCAACAGTGCTTCACTGGCCTCTGTTTCCAATCTCTCCATACTCTGTTCAATTTGTCTATCACAACACCATCTGAGATAACATCCTAAAACACAAAGCTGATTGTATCATACCACTGCTAGCTCTCAGTTGCCTAGTACATACAAAACTGTCCTTATAATCTGAGCCCCAGCATGATCCCAACCTCTCATCTCCTGCCACTCACTTAAATGTATATCCTGACACTTTCAATAATCACCAAACTTGTCACACCCCTTTTTGAGACTATGCTATGGGCACGCCTCATTTCTAAGTATATCTTCCTTACTTCACTCAACCTGAAAATTCCCATGAATCCTTAATCTAGGATACATATAGCTCAATGCCACCTCTTCTAACATAAACAGAAGTAACTTCCCATATATACCCCCAGAATTACTTGCATAGCTCTATTAAAGCACATTATAGTCATCTGCTTAACATTCACTGGACACTGTGGGATTATGAAAATGCAAAAAGTAAATGAGACAAAAATCTCACTCAGATTTCAATTATAACTACCTATTAAAGTGTCAGTCTCACAGCTTAAACTAAGATCTCCCAGAGCAGGGATTCTTAATGTGGAGTATGCTAACCCACAAGGATCTACAGTTCAGTGTGCCAGTAAACTAGGATAGGGAATGGAATGTAGTTAGAGAAAGTCTGTAACTACAATTTTGTATCTCCTTCAATCAAAACATAGGCAACAACTTCAGTGGTACTGAGGTTACTATAGCTCTGGTTGCTAACAGGAATCACAGACTGTTTCATTACACTACAGTTGATATAGACATCTAGAAAAGTTTGTTTATGCTTATCATTATTCAAAACAACAATCCTTATTAGAACTACTCTAGATTCTGTTATTTCATGAGTTAATGCAGTACATAGCAGAAATTTAATATTTTGATAACTACTTCATATAATACGTTTCCTTTATAATCCTATGTATTTCATTTTAAGTGTTTCTAAAAATTTTTCCATGAAGAGGTCTACAGGTTTTTCCAGGCTGCCAAAGGATTGTTTGGCAAGAAAAAACGATAAAGAAACACCACCATAGAGGAGGATCTCATTCTTCTATGTAGACCCAGCAAAGTATCTGGTAGTAAGGGGAATGTACTCAAATGAATGAAACAATATGTGTTTGAAGCCAATTATTTAATTCCTTTTTTTCTTTTTTGTAAGAGACAAGGTCTCACTCTGTCGCCCAGGCTGCAGTGCAGGGACATGATCATAGATTATTGTAACCTAGAACTCCTGGGTTCAAGCAATTCTCTCATGTCAGTCTCCTGGTAGCTAGCATTATAGGCACACACCACCACATCCAGTTAATTTTTAAAATTTTTTCATAGAGGCAGGGTCTCACTATGTTGCCCAGGGTGGTCTTGAACTATCCTAGCCTCAAGTGATCCTCCTGCCACGGCCTCCTAAAACACTCAGATTACAGGCATGAGCTACCATGCCCAGTCAACTTCTTTGTATTTTTAAAACAAAGTCAAAACAGTGACTATTTTCCTAAGTGTAAAGACAGTATATATCAGATATGACACCTTATGTTACCTCTACAAAGGTAACACTGAACACTGATAGATTTTTAAGAGCTCTAACTTTCTGATCCACTTTTGAAAGTCACATACCCATATTTCTTTTTTTTTTTTTAATATGGAACACTTCAAGAATTTGTGTGTCATTTTTAACATTCTTCTATGTTCTGAAAGATTTTGAAAAATTCATTTACAAAGGCTTTATTATTATAAAAGAGTAATCTGGCAAACTAATATAGGTCACTCCCAGCATAAAATGAAGCCATCCCAATGCTTAGGTCTGCATGTTCAAGAAGGAAAGCAAGTTTAGACAGTTAGTTAAAGACCAAGAAAAGAATAAACATATAACTAAAATTATCCAATAACATGATTTTTAAACACCTGCACATTCTTAGAGTCTTGGAATATTTAGTATATATCTGAAATACTTTACCGAACACAGTTATCGTATTTGAGATTTCTACCAACAGACGCTCCTAAGAGGAAGGAGTCTGGGAAGCTTCTAAAGCCAGACATATATAATACAAATAAATGTTTCCTCCTGCTCTCCCTCAGGAACTACCGAGGGCCATATAATCTATTATTTATAACTTGTTTTTGTTTTTGTTTTGAGTTAGAGTCTCACTCAGTCGCCCAGACTGGAGTGCAGTGGCCACTCCCGGCCACTGCAGCCTCAACCTGCTGGGCCCCGGCGATCCTTCCGCCTCAGCCTTCCGAGTAGCCGGAATTACAGGCACGCGCTACCATGCCCGGCTGATTTTTTTATTTACTGTA
>CAUYQG010279955.1:0-40635 GCA_963574415.1 Tarsius wallacei | reverse complement strand
GGCAAAAGATATGAACAGACACTTCTCAAAGGAAGACATCCGAGCAGCCAACAGACACATGAAGAAATGTTCAACCTCACTAATCATCAGGGAGATGCAAATCAAAACCACACTGAGATACCACCTAACTCCAGTCAGAATAGCAATTATCAATAACAGTTGCTGGAGAGGGTGTGGCGAAAAGGGAACACTTCTACACTGTTGGTGGGAGTGTAAACTAGTGCAATGTCTGTGGAAAGCAGTGTGGCGATTCCTAAAAGCTCTAAACACCAACCTCCCATATGACCCCGCGGTCCCCCTACTGGGATATACCCTGAAAAACTCAAATCACTTTATAAAAAAGATACCTGCACTCGTATGTTTATTGCAGCATTTTTCACAATAGCAAGAACCTGGAAGCAACCTTGTTGTCCATCAAAATAGGACTGGATTAAAAAAATGTGGTACATTTACACAATGGAATACTATGCAGCCATAAAAAAGAACGAAATCATGAATTTCGTAGCAACCTGGATGGAACTAGAGTCTATAATACGGAGTGACCTCTCACCGAAACAAAAACTGAGTATCACATGTTCTCACTCATATAGTAGACCTTGATTATCCAACGTATTACCACAAGAAAATGGCTGCCAGTGGTGGGAAACTATGGGGGGATGGAGGGTTAGGGGAAGGGATTAATGGCAGTAAATACCTGTCTGGGGAGGGGGGGACACTTCTTATCAACAAGGGTGCCTAAACGAGACATATTTGTGTACCTAACCCTTAACTGTACCCCTCAATATCACAATAAAAAAAAAGCAGGCAGTGTCCACTTTGCCACTGTTCTCATCACTCCTTGCTGCCTTTAACCATGTTTCCATTTCACATGTTTGTATTACCTAGTTAGTCCCTGTAGGATTTTAAGCTTCCAAAATCATTATTCACTTAAACCCTGCAAGGTATACCTAAGTAAACACTGTGTACATTATAATTTCTGTGAGCAACAATAAGGCATTCAAAGCCTCAAAGGAAGAATTTCTCAAAGTAATTTCTTAATTCATTTATCTCTCAGTTTGGAGTACGTGATGTTCTCTCTGGACTTTAGCTCAGTTTTCTTAACATCATAACAAAAATTCCATCTGATTGTTCTTTACAACATTTTGTAGTAATAAAATCTCTAAATGGGACTTACAAATCTAATAACATTTAATACTTTCTTCTATAACTGGAAAAATTTATATCAAAGAGAGTTCAGACTGATGTAACCACTGAGATAGTGAGTAGTATTTAATGGCATAGTCATCAGAGAAGACAGATGCAGGCTTGAATACCAACCCAGCCACTTCCAAACTGTGACTTTTGGAAACTACTTAATATATCTGATTCTTATTTTTCTCATCTGTAAAATAAAGATAATCGTCATCCAAATCTGGTAGTTATCAAAAGGCTCAGTTCGCATATAACAAAACACAATACTTGATACACACAACAGTCAAGGTTTCTTTCATGTTATTGACACCATTACCTATCTGAGTCTTCTTATGGGCCTTCAAGTGAGATTTCTTGGTTTATACTTTGATATAATTTTTAAATAAGAAGGGAGGAAGTCAAATTGGTCTATGCCATTCTAAAAAAAAACAGTAGAAAAAATAGTATGTGTAAGACTAAGGTCTCACTAATTAGAGGAATAGAAAAAAAACAGGCATCTAGAGAATGCAAGGTATTGTTGTTTTAGCATGCACTCTATGGTGTTGTTATGGGCTAAAGTATGTACTCCAAAATTCATATATTGAAGTTCTATCCCCCTGTATGTCAGACTATAACTGTATTTGAGGATAAGTTCTTTAAAGAAGTACTTAATTTAAAATAAGGTTTTTAGGGTGGGCATTAATTTGATGTAACTGGTGTCTTCTTTATATTGTTATTCTTTTTATTATAAAGATGTGGGGTACAATTCAGAGTTAGGTATACAAAGGTTGATTATGGCCTTTATAAGAAGAATAAATTTGAACACAGATGAATGTGCACACAGGAAAAAACCATGTGAAAACAAAGGGAAAAGAAAGCCCTCTACAAGCCAAGGACAGGTATCAGACTGAAATAAACTTTACCAACACCTTGATCTTGAACTTCTTCCCTGCAGAATTGTGAGAAAAAAAATTTCTGTTGTTTTAAGTCACCCAGTCCATGGTCTCTGTTATGGCAGCCCTAGTGAATTAAGGTGGGTGCCAATGTCATGAAGTTCACAATTTTAGGTCTTTAAGGAAAGTAAAAATGTGGCAATTAATCATGTGTTGGCCACTGCAGAAATGTTTTTTAACTAGTAGATGACCTGATATATAACCTAGGAATATGGTTGAAATTCATAGGCATAATTGTGAGTGAAAGAAACTAGACATAAAAATGCAAAAAGCATTATTCCATCTTTATGAGACACAAAACAGATAAAACTGATATATAATCTTAAAAGTTGCAATAGTGCTTACCAATATAGGGGGAAATTTATTGGAATGAGGCATGAGGGAGACAATTGGGAGTAGAACATAGTCTATATCTTAAAATTGAGTGCTGATTACATGGATAAATGCGTATGTAGAAAAGTATTCATCTGTTAACTTTATTTTAAAAATTTATTAAAATAAGAACACCAGCAAAAATATGATCTCAGTTATGCATTTATGTAAAACTAATACATATGTCTAAATTCAACAAAATATTATTTTTAAAAATCCATGTTATGTCAGTTTGTAAAAGTGTTGGCAATTGGAAATATTGCAACTGGTGCATGCACTGACATTAAACACTTGGGAGTCTTTAGACTTCCTGAAGAAGATAGGATTTCTGATCAAAGTATAACAAGCATTATGTCTCTGCCGCTAAGTCAGTGTTAAAGAGGGTCTGATGAAAAACCATGTCTCTACAGGCAGCCAACAGACACATGAAAAAGTGCTCAGCCTCACTCATCATCAGAGAAATGCAAATCAAAACTACACTGAGATATCACCTAACCCCAGTAAGAAAGGTCATCATTAATAAAACAAGCAACAACAGACACTGGAGAGGATGCAGAGAAAAAGGAATGCTTTTACACTGGTGGGAATGCAAACTAGTGCAACCTCTTTGGAAGACAGTGTGGCGATTTCTGAAAGAACTGGAAATTGACCTTCCATTTGACCCAGCAATTCCCCTATTGGGAATATACCTGAAGAACTCAAGTCATGCTACAAAAAAGATACCTGCACACGTATGTTTGTTGTAGATCTATTCACAATAGCAAAAACATGGAACCAACCATACTGCCCATCGAAGCTGGACTGGATTAAAAAAATGTAGTAGATATACACAATGGAAGATTATGCAACCATAAAGAAGGGAAAACATATGGACTTCACAGAAACTTGGATGGATTGAGAGTGATCTATACTCAGTGATCTATCACAGAAACAAAGAACAGAGTACCATATGTTCTCACTCATAAGTGGACCTTGAACAATTATAATACTATAAGAAAGGGATTGACAGTAGTGGGAAACTGTCAGGGGAGGGGGCTGGGATTGGCAGTTGAGGGAAACTGCTAGGGGAGGGAGGTATACCTCATCAACAAGGGTACTTGCATAATCAACGTTTGTATACCTAAGCCTGAATTGTACCCCACATCTTTATAATTAAAAAAAAGAAAAATCACATCTCCACTTGTATATAAACCATGTGCTTATTTTTCCCTGGAAAAAAATCCACTAAGATTATCTCCTTGTTGTTGACTGTGCATACCAGCTTTTATGTCATTGATTATAGTGTCCTCTATTACACACACCCAGAGCGCTATTTTTCCTTTCCTATGCTATTTTCAATTCCTACATTTTCTTGTGGCAGGAGAAAGGAAAGTATGTTTAATATCATTTTTTCCATGAAGTCTTTTGTAAAAGTTGTGTGTTAAATGTTTCCTGTTTCTAGAATTTTACAATTCACACTAAATGTCATATAGTTATTAGTACTTATTTATTTCCTTCTTATTTTATAGATGTTAATTTTACCTCTCTAGAATGTCTTTCAATTAAAATTTGGTATTGGAGACCTTGAAATGCCAGGCTAAACAGTTCTGTTTTATTCTGTAAGCAGTGGAGAGCCACTTAATGTTTTGAAGCTAACTGTCACTTGAAGCTCGGACTTTAAAATATTAGTTTGCCAGTTTTATGAAAAATGGACTATAGAGAGACTAGCAAAGAGTCTATTGCAATATTGCAGAAGAAAGATAATAATAGCCAGAACTTAGGCAGTGGTGGTGGAAATGGAGGAAATGAATGCATAAGTTATTATATATAAACAATGATGTGCATAAGTTATTTTATGTAAATAGTCAGGAGGATTTGGCAACTGGTTAGCTAGTGAAACAAAGGAGAAAAAAGAAATCAAGATGAATCCAAGATTTGGGGTCTGCTGGAAACAACAATACAGAAATTCATATAGAAACCTAAACAACCATGAATAGTCAAAACAACTCTCAGCAAAATAAACAAAGCAGGAGGTATGACACTTCCAAACTTCAAACTTTATTATAAGTCTACAATAATCAAAACAGTTGGTGTTGGTACAAGAACAGGCATATAGACCAATGGAACAGGATGGACATTCTGGAAGCAAAACCTCAATTTCTTATCCAACTTGTCTTTGACAACGCCTGCCCTAAAAACAACTGGGGAAAACTGACTGATCACATGCAGAAGAATGAAACAAGAATGCTACCTATCACCATACACAAAAACCAACTCTAAATGGATCAAAGACCCAAACGTAAAACCTCAAACTATAGTAATGTTAGAAAACACGGGAAACACCCTTACAGAAATTGGAATAGGCAACCAATTTTTTCTGATCAAAACCCAAAAAAGTCCATGCCATGAGAGAGAAGACAGACAAGTAGGACCTCATCAAACTGAAGAGCTCTTGCAAAGCAAAAGAAACCATTAAGAGAGTGGGGAGACAGTCCACAGAATGGCAAAAACATTTGCCAACTCTATATCTGACAAAGGGCTAATAACCAGGATCTACAAGAGAGTCAAAAATGCCAAAGGGAAAAAAACAAACAACCTTATTAAAAAGTGGGCAGAAGATAGATACTTATCAAAAGAAGACATAAGACCAGCCAACAGACACATGAAAAAATCTCACCCTCACTAGTCATCAAAGAAATGCAAATTAAAATCATACTGAGAAACCACCTAACTCCAGTCAGGATGGCCATCATCAATAACTCAAAAATCAACAAATGCTGGAGTAAATGTGGAGAAAAGGGAATACTTCTACACTGTTTGTGGGAGTGTAAATTACTACAGTCTCTGTAGAAAACAGTGTGGCAATTTCTAAAAGATCTAAAAAGTGACCTACCACATGACCAGCAATCCCCCCTGTGGGAATATACCTGGAGCAACTCAAATCATTCTCTAAAAACATACCTGTGCACACATGTTTATTGCAGCACTATTCACAATAGCAAAAACATGGAACCAACCGTGCAGCCCATCAAAAGTGGACTGGATAATATAAATGTGGTATAAATACATGATGGAATGTTATAGAGCCATAAAGAAGGACAGAATTATGGATTTCATAGCAACTTGGATGGATTTAGTGTCTATCATATTCAGTAATCTACCACAGAAACAAAGACCTGAGTACCACATGTTTTCGCTCATAAGTGGATCCTAAACATTTATCATAATACTATAAGAAAGGGATTGGCAGTAGTGGGACAATGCCAGAGGAGTGAGAGGTGGCACATAACATCAATAAGGGTACCTGATCCCAAACCAGGTGAAGTGAAGATCAATGGCAGACTCAAACTCAAACCTGTATGATGATCACTAATGTACCTAATCCTGAATTGTATCCCACATCTTTAAAATAAATAAATAAATAAATAAATAAAAATATTGTCTTCAGGAGACTCATCTCACCAGAAAGGACACTCACAGACTCAAAGTAAGAGGATGGGAAACAAATTTTCAGGTGAACGGAACACAAAAGAAAGCTGGAACTGCAATCTTAATCTCAGACAAGATACCCTTTAAGCTATCAAAAAACAAAAAACATGAAGGTCACTATATAATGATAAAAGGCTCAATCCATCAATAAGAAATGTCCATCCTAAACATATATGCACCTAATATAGGAGCACCAATGTTCATAAAGCAGCTTCTAGGCAAACTTAAAAGAGAGATTGACTTTAACACTATCATAGCAGGGGACTTCAATACCCCACTCACAACCCTGGACAGATCATCAAGACAAAAAATCAGCAAGGACTTCCAGAACCTGAATGAGACTCTTGAAAAACTGAACTTAATTGATACTTACGGAACACTCCACCCAAAGACCACAGTCTGGAGATTTCTGAAAGAACTAGAAATTGACCTTCCATGTGACCTAGCAATTCCCTTATTGGGAATATACCCGGAGGAACACAAATTATCCTACAAAGAAGATACCTGCACACGAATGTTTATTTCAGTTCTATTCACAATAGCAAAAACATGGAACCAACCATGTTGCCCATCAAAGCTGGACTGGATTAAAAAAATGTGGTACATATACACAATGAAATATTATGCAGCTATAAAGAATGACAAATATATGGACTTTGCAGCAACCTGGATGGATTTGAAGTTGATCATACTCAATGATTTATCACAGAAACAAAGAACAGCGTTCCATATGTTCTCACTCATAAGAGGACCTTGAACAATTATAATGCTATAAGAAAGCGATTGGCAGTAATGGGAAACTGTTGATGGGGGGGTGCAATCGGCAGTTGAGGGAAACTGCTAGGGCAGGGAGGGGCATACCTCATTAACAGGGGTACCTGCATGATCAATGACTGTATACCTAACCCAGAATAGTACCCCACATCTTTACATTAAAAAATTTAAAAAACAGTAAATAAAAATTAATTAATTGATTAACATTTTCCCATTAAAAAGGTCATTCATTTTCCCTGGTATCTTTCTGAAATTAATTCAAGTTTAATCCTATGGGTTCGTGAAGAGTAAAATCACTCCGGAATACATAAGGAAAAAAATTATGAATATTCTAAAGAAGGATACTTACCTCCCAGCTGATGATGTGCATCAGACCGGAAACAGCAGAGGCAGCAACATCATAACCAGCTCTTTGAGAAATCGGACCTGTCTGACCATACCCTAAAACAATTAGAGCAGGCATATTCAGCACCATGCAGGATGTGCTAAAACCATTGTACAATCAAAACCACATTATCCAGAAACCTTACAGCATTTTGGTACTATTACATCTATACCATCTCTTGAAGAAGGTAGTAAGAATTAATTACAATGTTCTACTCCAGAAAGTAAAAAACTGCTGACTTGTGGGCCAGATCCCACCTGCATGAGTGTTTTGTTTGGCTTACAGAGTGTTTTGAAATGATTTTTATTTAGATACCAACATTTAAAAGTCAGGAGATAGCATATAGAATGCAAATATCTGGCTCTTCTTGAAAAATTAGAAAATAGATAAAAATGACTCACATTTTCACATGGCAACAGAGTTTAGTATCAACTCTTTCCTTTATAGGTTATAGATTCTCCAATTTGCCACAGTCTCCACCACTCCTTGTATGCCTCAGCCTGATTCCCTCATTTAACTTACTTCCCAAACCCAATAGGCATTTGCTACCCTTGCTTTATATACAATATTATAGAAAGTAAAGCAAAACAATGTCTTTCTGGATTCTATTTATATATTTTCTCAAATATGCAAGGAAAATGTAAATGAGAATTTAAAAATTTGGACATAAATAAAACAACTATATCTCTTAGAAAAAATTTGGGGTCTGGGTTTCACTAAAACAATAGTAATGAGGAAAGTAGAGCTTGTCAAATTTCAGATTGTAATAAGTTCCATTTGTATTTATTGAGAAGTTAGACATTCTGGAAGGTGGTTCAAGTGGAAATTGTGCTTGGAAAAGGGCATGTGTATAGTGGCAAATATTTCTGAATTATTTCCAAAGAAGTAATAAAAGTATAGAATTCAAAATGAAGAGAAAAGGACCATCACCATCTATCTCACACAAATACACATATGCCATATCCATATACTCACAGAAACCCACACACATGGCATGTACGTATATATTCAAACCCCAAAATGTGCTTTTCTGGTTGCTCAATTTCTAGTAGTATATTACTATTTAAATTCTGGTTGTTTTAGGCACACCTACGTAATTACAGTGGTGGATTCCCCTTTTATCCAACTTTAGGTTATTCTGTTGATTTAATTTATGTAGCTGCAAAAGCATGTTTCCTGAGACAAATTTCTTAAGACCATGGGTTAGTGAACATTTATGGGTTGATGACTGCATATACATCAATCCATAACTGGTTTCATAGAATGTTGGGTGTGAGATTGTGTTTATTAGCTCATTTGTTCTCTGGACTTCCTGACTTTGAATAAGGAGGTGATCAAGATAGTGTAACCCATGGTATAAGATTGAACTGTGATGGAAAGCTTCCTTGTCCCTGAGAATTATTTTGAAAAGACTTCACTTGAACATGAGGCCATGAAGCCTCATTAAATATACTGAGTCCAGTGCTTCCAGTTGGTATGGTATGATTGCTAAGGCTGTTGATTGCTGAAGGGTCACCATCAAGAGGAAAATATGGGATAGTCAACATCCATGTTATCATGTTACTCACACTGTTCATGTAACTGCCTGTTATCAGGTGGGATTCTGCTCCTGACCTCTCCTGCTTAGTTAATATGTTGTTACTTAATGCCACTGACTGAGGCAAGTTTTCAGTAGGTAAGGTTTGTGTGAAAAAAGTTTGAATGGACAAGATCTGGGTAGCCAAAAACTGGCTGGACAAGTTTTCTGTAGTAAGGACGCCTAAGCAGAAAAACTAGATACAACTGTCAGCCAATTCTGGCTTTATTTGGGTGTATATTGGATGATATTTAGGAGACTGGTACAGTCCTGTACATAGATGAGTAGTATCAGGTAGAATTGTGTTGTATTCATACTATATGTTACAAACGGTGACTTTTTTTTTGCAAAGAAATTATCCATCACAGAGGTACTCACAAAGATACTTCTTGTCTAGGAAGATTGGATTTGGTGGTCCTTGGTTGGTGAAGGATTTATCTATTTAGAATATATTAATATTTGGGATACTGTACAAGATGGGTTAGAAAAAAGGGGAGAAAATAGATACTTCAAAACAACTGACTACTTTTTATTTGACTAATTAATTAATTTTAAAATAACTTAAATTAATAATTATTTATGATGTTAATCACTTATTAATTTATTAATCATTTACTTATTATTATTAAAGTATTATATGGTAAACTGGTACTAATTTTATTCCACTTTCAACCTTATTCATAATTTTTCTTTCGTTTTACCTTATCTTGTTGTGCTCTATGTACAATATGTTATATTCATTTTTTATAGGTCCTGTCAGGAAGAACGTAGGAGACGCCTAAACAAACAAATAAATATTGAGCTAATATTTCTTAATAGAGATTAAATTCGTTAGTTCATTAATTTTCCTAAAAATTATGTGGGAAAACAATCAGTGAGTTTTTTTGTGGATACAAAGGAGAATGAACGACCAGAGTTTTTAAAAAAATTGTAACACTTAGTATAGAATGAGTACTTAATCAAGTAATGATTTACTCATAAGGTATACAACAATGAATAAGATAAATGAGGTATCTGTTATTGATATGGTATGAAAGTTGGTGTCCTCTCTAAAAATTTATATGTTAGAACTTGTTATCTAATGTGTTAGCATTAAGGGGGGATACGTGGGGAGTTATTACACCATTAGGAATTTACTCTCATCAATTATATTAGTATCATTATTTTTAATTTTTTTCTTCCTTTTTTATTTTTAAAGATGTGGGGTACATTTCAGGGTTAGGTATACAAATGTTCATTATACAAGTACCCTTGTAGATGAGGTGTGCCCCTCCCTCCCCTGGCAGTTTTCCTCATCAGTCAATCCCACCACCCCCACCCAGCAGTTTCCCACGACTGCCAATCCTTTTCGTACAGTGTTATGATGATTGTACCAGGGCCCTTTGTGAGTGAAAAAATATGGCACATATACACAATGGAATATTATGCAGCCATAAAGAAGGACAAATATATGTACTTTGCAGCAAATTGGATGGATTTGGAGTTGATCATACTCAGTGATTTATCACAGAAATAAAAGAACAGAGTTCCATATGTTCTCACTCATAAGAGGACCATGAACAATTATAATGCTATAAGAAAGAGATTGACAGTGGAAGTGGGGGTGGGACTGGCAGTTGGGGGAAACTGCTAAGGAAGGGAGGGGCATACCTCATCAACAAGAGTACCTACATGATCAATGTTTGTATACCTAACCCTGAATTGTACCCCACATCTTTATAATAAATAAACTAATTAATAAAAAAAAGAAAATGAGAAATTGAAACTTTTGGTCTATTAGAGTCAGAATAATAGCAATAATAATAACAACAACAACATCAATAGATAGCATTTACTAAATCTTTACCACTTGCCAAATATTTTTCAAGGCCTTCTACATACGTTCTTTAATTTAGGTCTAACAACAATTCCACAGAATAAGGATTTTTTTTTAAGTTTTTCCATGTGTACATGTGTATTTTCATTTATTTTATTTTATTTTAGTTGTGGGGAACATGTGAGGATTTGCTACATAAGTTAATTGCATGCAGATGAGGTTTAGGTTTCTAGAAGACCTTCTCTCCCCAGTAGTGGACATGGTACCCAGTGTGTGGCTGTGTTTTCCCTGTCTGTCCTCCCTCCCTTCCTCCCTCCTTAGCAGTGCCCAGCATCTGTAGTTCCCACCTTTGTGCTCATGTGTCCAGTGACCAGGGCCCGCTTATGAGTGAGAACATGTAATATTCAATTTTTTGATGTATGATAGTTCACTTAGAATGACAGTCTCCAGCTGCATCCACATTGCTTCAATGGACATTTGTTCTTCTTATGGATAAGTAGTGCTTCATTGTGTAAATTTACCACACTTTCTCTCTGCAGTACACTTTCAATGGGCATCTGGGTTTGTTCTGTTTTGGTTCTTATGAATAGTGCTGCAATGACCAAACGTGTGCAGGAGTCTTGTTGGTAGACCACTTTATGTTCCTCAGGGTATATTCCCAGAAGTGGGATTGCTGGATCATATGGTTGCTCAATTTTAGTTCTTTGGGAAAACACCACACTGCTTTCCACAAAGGCTGAACTAGCCTACATTCCCACCAACAGTGTAGAGCATTCCCTTTTCTCCACAGCCTCACCAACACCTGTTGTTTTTCGACTTTTTAATGATAGCCAGAATTAGGACTTTTATTGTCTCTATCACAAAGTTGAGAAAGTTTAGGTGTAGAGAGCTTAAATACTTAGTCCAGGGTGCCAGGATTCTAGCTGTGGCAGTTTGGCTCTGGGGGTCTTCATTCTTAACTACAGTGCTATGCCCGCAGTTGTGTTAGAGTCACCTGAAAGCTTAGATTCAACAGCGACACCAATACAAAAAAAAAGATAGCATCTCTTAAAGTCAGTCATTTTTGAAAAAATAAAAACCTTCTCAATAATCTATAAAGTTGACTTTAAACCTGCTGTAAGTGAGATCTGCAAACTATAACCATTAAACCTAAAATAGTTTTAGAGACTTCTGATAACTGACCATGCAATGTGTCAGAGTCCTGAGATGAAATCTCTCTGGAAAAACCAGCCCACTGAGAAATCTTTATTTTGTATTAAGCTCATTCTAACATACTTGAAAACATCATGTCATTCCTATTGGATCTCAATTTAATCAAAATCAAACACTGCTTATTAACATCCTTTAAACTTTTTTAAATTTTATTTTAGAGACAGGGTCTCTCTCTGTTGTCCAGGCTGGAGTGCAGTGGTGTGGTCATACCTCACAGTAATCTCAAACTCCTGGGCTCAACGCATCTTCCCACCACAGCCTCACAAGTACTTGAGACTATAGGCATGCACCAACACACCCAGCACTTTTTTTTTTCAGAGACACAGGGTTTCCCTATGTTGGCCTGGCTGGTCTCAAACTTCTGACCTCAAGTGAGCCTCTGCCTTAGCCAGCTAAAGCTCTAGAATTACAAGTGTGAGCAACCAGGTCAGTCAGGAAAACCTTTCAACAGGACTGGGGAACCTAGGCAACATAGCAAGACCTCATCTTTACCAAAAAATAAAAAATAAAAAAATTAGCCAGGCTTGGTAGCACGTGCCTATAGTCCCACAGACTCAAGAGGCCAAGGCAGAAGGATCACCTGGGCCCAGGAGGGCAAGACTGAGGTCAGCTATGATCATGCCACTGCACTCCAGCCTGGGTGACAGAGTGAGACCCCTGATTTAAAACAAAGCAAAACAAACAGGACTGGGGGCTGAACTGGAATGTAATAAAAAATAATAATAAACTCTAAAGGAAGGGAAATTGCCATTTAGGAGCAAGAGAGTTCAGAGTAGGCCAGAAAGAAAAATAGCCATGTTTCCATACCAAGAACAATATGAAACTAGCTTGCAAGGGGAATCTGAAAATGCCATTGCAAAATATGCTAATTTTGACATAAGGGTTCTTTTGACCTGAGCACATCCGAGTTTCAACAAATGCAGAATTAATCCTTTCTGGAGTTTACCTTATTTGAAAAAGAGCAGAAACTCCTGAGAAATAAAGACTTCCATAAATCCACTCTTCCAAGAGAGTTTTATACCATGAAAAAGAGGGAAAATCGGCACGAAAATGGACCTGCACAAACCAACCTTGCTCAGAGATCTCTTACATTCAAGTAGTTTTCATCATATATTTATCTTCTCATGGTGTGCTACCCTTGAAAGCCCAAGATTCTTTTTCTTTGTCTTGTCATGTCTCCACAAATTTATTGCTCTTTGCTAAAAATAGTATATAAACTTTCAGACCTATCCACTTTTTAAGGTCTTTCTTTTCTAGGAAGGACTCTGGGTCGTGCAAAAATTAACATTAAGTAAAATGTTCTTAACATTTATGTTATTCGGTTAATCTGTTTTTGTATTTTTTGTATTTTGTTTTTTGTTTTTGTCAGTCTAATTTACAGGGACCCAGGAAAGCATCCTAAGAGGATAGAGAAAAATTTATTTTCTGTCCCAATACTTGCTAATTGGATTGAATTGAATTTATATTTCTAGACAATTCTTCAGTGTAAAACTAGGAAGAGTACTGTCTTCATCTATTTTGTACTGCTATAATGGGATACCTGAGACAGGTAATTTATACAAAATAGAAGTGTATTGGTTCACAGGCCTGGAGGTTCAGTAGTCCAGTGTCAAGATGCCGGCACTTGGCAAGGACCTTCTTGCTGTATCATCTTGCAGCATAAGGGAAGGGCAAAAAGAGAGAGAGAGAGAAACAGAGAGACAGAGGTGCTGAACTCACCCTTTTATAAAGGTGTTAATATCCCACCCATTAGGACAGATGTCATTAATAGTTCATTCTTTTTTTTCAGAGCAACGTGATGCATTTATTTCCCACACAGGTAACTTTGTACAGAGAAGGCCAATCCTACAAGGTAACCTAGCCGGTGTAGGCTACTAGATACCAACATGAGAGTATCAGTAAGAGAAGAAATTCATCTCTACTACTGTAGAAGTGATTCCAACTGGTGTCAGTAGGTCAACAGCATATGCTTGTGGCATATTTGGACACAAAATTACTATTTTAGAATAATTAGAAATTACTCTAAATAGAGGAATATCCTGGTTTAAGAACAATATTCATGAAGTTTGTCATTGAACCAAAGGTGGATACCTCAAACACATTGGTTTGTAGGCTTAAATAAAGGAAAGCTCCCTCTGTGCAAAAGATAGTCAATACTCAAGAAGTGCAACTTTCAGAAGTCAATCCAAGGAATTGATAAACATCCCAGACCAGTAGGGGCTACATACACTCTCTTACCACTTCTCTTCTACTAAAGAAGGCACACTAAGTCATCATTTTATCAGTGCAGTTCCTTCTTTATCAAAGCTAAATAACTAATGTGAATATTATAGCAAACTCCTTTTTTTAACCTAACAAATACTTTTTTATTTCCTTACATCAAGTAATGTTTTCCACAATCAAACTTGTGAAAAAGGGAAGCTTAATAAAAAGTTAAATTTAAATTAACCAGAATTTTTTAAATGACCTTGCAGATTCCTTGATATCAAAGTCACTAAAATATAAGTAATTAATACTGCAATTACTTTTTTTTAGCATTCTTGACACATGATTGAACTGAATAATTTTTTTTTAAGTAATTTCTAAAGTTAGAAAAAACTTTTTTTTTATGGTAGAAACACACTAGAAAATAGACCCCAAAAGTTCCAAATCTTTACTAAGAATACAGAAAGCCAATCTTAATTATTTAACCAATTATAACTTTTTTCCCTTCTTTCTTACATCGGCACTCAAGAAAAAGACATAAAAACTGTCTTAGTTCATTCCTGCTGCTATAACAAAATACCATAGACTGGTTAATTTATAAATAACATAAATTTATTTTTATGATTCTGGAGGAAGTTCAAGAGCAAAGGGCCAGCAGATCCAGTGTCTGGTGAGGGCCTGTTACTCATTGATGGTATTTTCTTGCTGAGTCCTTAAATGGCAGAAGGGCAAAGGGAACTAACACTGTGGTGTACATGGCAGAAGAGATGGAAGGGACAGCCAGCAACCAGAGGACTCTTTTGTAAGAGTATCAATCCCATTTATGGGAGCAGAGCCCTCTTGACTAAATCAATTCCCAAGAGATGCCACTTATTAATACTATTGCATTGAGGATTAATCTCCAATATAAATTTTGGAGGGATGCAAACATTCAAACCATAGCAGAAACACACATACACATACACACACACTCATACACACAAGTATTTTCCCCATCATTAAGTGACAATTATATCCAAAGTATGAAATATTTGTTAGAACACCAAGAAATTTATATTTCTGTATAGCAAGAAACTTATATTTACATACTTAAGGGCTAGTTATGCTTTTTAATAAAGAAAATACATAAACACAGCCTGAAAATCCTGGGCAATACTTTGTTCCCAGAAAAACGAGAATTAGTTGTTTGGAATAATATATCTGTTGCTAATTTTTTAAAAAGTGATGGCAAGAAAGAATTGTAAAGGAATATTTCTAATCATTCTTCTGAAGAATAAACTTTTATTTATTTGTTCCTCAACTTTCCTGTTGAATTTGCCTAACGTTGTTTAAAAGACCTATCCCCTAGATGTGGAATTGAAGGTAAAATTTACTTCTGGAAAGACAGAGGAAAGTTCTGAATATGTTGAAATACCTTCTTACACTGATTGAAAGGGAAAGCAATTTTTTGTAATCTCTGGAAAAATTTCAAATCTAAATCTTAGTATTTTGCTTAATTCGCGGTCAGACCTCTACTGGCTTTACTATGACAATTAAAACTGGAGATTCCCAATCCCTTATGATAATCGCATGTCACTTCTTCCCAGGTAGATTCTGGCCTCTGTAAATGCTACTTCAATACCATCCTTGAAGTTGGTTCCAGAAGATCCAACTGCCTGTATTCCACAACTAATAAATCCTGCAAAATTCATGGAAATATCATCTACAAAGTGTCTCATGTCGAAAACTGGGCTGCAGACCCTTTTTTATTTGCAATTAATTATCTCCAGCTGTTGGGCAGCAAAGAAAGAACACTCTTAACTTAAAGCATCAGGTGAACATTCTTCATGCCCTTGGGGTGCAAAGTTCATTCTGTTTATGTGAACTTCACAGAGTTGGAAGGGAAATTAAACAACATGTATGCCAACATTCCCAGTTTCATAGGAGAAAAGTGAGGCTCAGAGATAGTGAGTTATTTGCCCAAGGTCAAACTTTTCATTAGTGTTTGATTCAGAACATACTCTGAGCATAGAGGTTTGGTATGGTATGTTATGATGTGCTTTTCTTAAATATGTGCCTAGTTTCTTAATCAGGAATCCTAAACAACTACAAGCTATCCTCATTTGCACACTACTAAAACAAGTGATGTTTGCATGTGTAGGCGTGTGTGTGCAAGTGGTAGGTGGATATGGGGGGAGTAGATGATGGAAGACAGGAATGGTATAGAGGACCAACATGAGCACATGTGAACCCGAGTGTATTTTAGTCGAAGGGTGCATGTCCTAGCAAATCCTTTCTGAGAGCTACTAAAAAAGTGAACAAAATGGTCATTCTGAGTTTTGTTTCTCCTGCCTGCTCTTACCACAACCTCTTATGGAAATGATGTAATGCAATGAATGAATTGGGCGAATGGTGGGCAGTTGGTGGGGGAGGGGGATAAGAAAGAGAAAGAGATTGGGCTCCATAAAATGCAGTCCCTCTAATTACTGAGTGTTGGCTACAAAATTCCATTTGTAGAGTACTGAAATACCATCAAACCTGCAGGTAATAGAGTCAAAAATTAATAATGCAAGCATTTTGTTCAGTATCACAAGCATAAGGTACTAGGTAACAGCTAACCTTGTCTTCAAAAGCCCTTTTAGGTACTGAAACACACCATCTAATTAGGAATCAAGTTCCACTGGGGACACACATCGATCACCATCACGTCATTGTAGATCATTTAGTTCACAATGAGAAGCATTGTGTCTTCCCTTTATAGCATCATATTCTTCCAGTGTCTTGGCAGCAGCACTGTTGAGAGATGAGATTACTTGAAGGAATCAAAGGCAAGTCTGCATTCCACTCTTGAAGGACAGAACCACCATGAAATTATGATAAATTATGTCAGCACCTCTCCATGTTTTTCCAAGTTCTCATCTGTAAAATGTTAACAGTAATCTATGAAATGCAAACCATGCATTTTCTTATGTTCTCAGAGCATAGTGAGAAGGAATCATGAGCTCGTGGCTAACAAAAAGCCCACAGTTGTGGTGCCATTGGTGGGGACACAACATCCTGGTCAATTGTGATACTGTGGTTCTTTGGAAGTTTCCACTCCCACTCTCTGCTATCCTTGCTGATAGAAATTGCTTTAAGGTCCTCGAATCAGGTAAGTAGTATCGTAGATATCACAGTCTCTCTCATACACACATCTCATACTACACATGCACACACATATTTACACACACTTCACATGCTCACAGGGATACTCACACATACAACACACAGTCTCCCATATACCACACACACCTCTCATTATGCACACACTACCCACACTCTCACAGACCACCTCCCCTGCCACACACAATTCCTCACACTCCCCAAATTGCGCGTTGTACCACTGCTGAAATGGGCTGAGCTTTTAACTCTGAGGCATTGTATATGTTCCCTTTGTGGTGCTATCTCTTCAGCCATTGGATGCTTCTTGGTCATCCTTCAGAATGTCTACAATGAGATCCTTCAATCTCCATTCAACCTTCTCTGTTCCCTCCAAGACTTGACAGGTGCCTTTCTTCCTGCCTTTTGTGGAATCCCATGCATATGTCTGCAAGAGCCCTTAGCTCACAGTATGGGAACTGTGTTTACACATCTGTGTTCTTGCCTACCTTGTCTTTGTCCTCAGAGCATAGCACATGCTCGGTGCTCAATAATTTAAATAATCCATGACTGAGTGAATGAATGAGTGGATTTTGCACAGGGAATTACTTGGGGAGAGGCATTGTACAACCCTGGGATATTCTGCTTTTGATCAGAATACTCTCAGAACTGAGCATTTGAACAATACATTCATCATCCAATGAAAACAGCAAGTTTCAGTGAACTCAGCACCTCATGTTATCACCTGTATGATATTTCCCCCACCTCCTCACTGCCCCGTCTCTCTCTCTCTCTCTCTCTCTCTCTCTCTCACATACACACACACACACACACACACACACACACATGTTCCATTTCCTGGGAAACTTTGGGGTTATCAGCAAAATCTTCAGTTTTGGACACACATCCACACACATAACACAAAACAACCACACTATGAGGTGTGTAACCCAGATGGACTTAAATAGGAGAACACACGGGGCCTTACTCTGCTTGTGTTCCCTGGTTAGTGGCTGCTTTTGAGCTGAAATCTCATTGCGGCATGCTGTCTCCTTTTACATTGTTGTTTCCCTTCGTTCCCACATATCTTACCCAGCTTCCTTGCCAAGAATTTGCTTTTTGTCTGAGGGTCTCTCATTTGAGTTCTTAGATGAAGGCTTTTTAATGCTCCTTTCTTAGCAAATATGCTCATTTTGCAAATTTCTTACTTATCAAGTCCAAGAAAACCTTTAGCCAAGAATCATAATTTTTCAGTGTTTCTTGGGTTCTGCCTTTTTGCTGTGATATCAGAACATTCACTTGCCTCATGTAGTTAACTCTTTCGCTCTCTCATCATGCAGGAGGCCTGCCTCCTATACCTGCTCTGCACGTGTTTCTGCCAATGTCAAGTTATGAATTTTCCTGCATGTGAGAACATTTGGAAACCACCCTTTTTTTAGTGTGATCATTTCATACAAATGGCAGGCTAGGCAGAAAAACAATTACAAACTCTAACAGTCACAAGGGGCTTCCTATGGGAATATATACCCACCCATGACTGCCTTGACTTACCTTACTCATCTATGAGATCAAGAAGATCAAGTTATTTTATCTGTTAAAAGTACATGCATCCATTAGGACTCTGATTTTCAAATAAGACACACGCATCTCAAACTCTGAAACAAAGTTCGTGATGAAGATATAGGAATGTCAGAGACCAAGGGAAGTATTGTGGTTGGATCTTGGGCTCAAGTGGGACCAGGCTCAATTGACTTAAAGATTTTTTTTCTGACCCCAACCTTCATATGATAAAGGTGAAGGCACACAGAAGAGACTGACTCTGATTTTTTTCCTTCTAAAATTCCTGAAAGAGAAATTTTTAACCCACATTTGGTATCATCCCACCTCTGAACAAATAACCAATAACTGGAAGGTGAGGTAACCATACTGCTATGGTAGCTCCTCAAGTAGTCATATGAAAAGAGATGGGGAGGGAGCAATCTTTGGAAAGGGATGCTGGATAAATCACAGTAGCTGTTGATGTATCTAGGACAAAATATCCTACCTCTGTTTTGCACAGATGTAACCAATGTGTATCATTAGTAATATCTTATCTTCCTCCCTTGACATAACTTGTAACAACTCCCTAAATCCCCTCACATACACACACACACACACACACACACACACACACACACACACACACACACATACATACACAATTGGCAAATAATCCATTTCCATATGCAGGCTAAAGAGCATGCCTTGGAATTTGCTGGCCTATATCACTAGTGATTTCATAAATGTTACCAAATGACTTTTTTAAAAAAATTCTAAGCAAATGAAGCTCGTTTGGAAATGCTAACTCTTGATCTTTAGACCCACTGGATATTTTGTTCAAAACCTCATTAAATTCTTCTTATCTCATCAATACTGATTTCATAATTTTTTTTTTGCAAAGTATGTCTAATAGCCAATACAGATATCAGTGTGTTGATATCCAGTGTGATTTCGAGAATAATTGTTTCTTCTCTCTCCTGTTTTTCAGTTGCTGAAATCGTTTCCACCAAATTTTCTCGGTATACAGTTTACCCATCCAAAGCTAGAGGTAGGGTAGGGTAGAGTTTTCATCACCATGGCCTAACCATGGGTGAAGAATGCTGTAGGTTAGTGGTGGGCCTTATTTGGTGATACAGTTCATTATTAATAGATAATGATAGATAATGTGTGACTATATGGATACACTTTTATTATAGTTAGGGTCATCTCATAAGATCAATAGTTTACACAGTAAAACATGGAGAATATACAGGGGTTGGAGGGAAACATGTTGAACAAAACAATGTCCTTTCAGCTAGGAGAGGGAGAGATGCAGGTCTAACAGGACATTTAAATTCACTTTTCTGCTGTTCCAGTTTTGGCTAAGGTCCCAAAGTCTGAGATCATTACCTTAGGTGCCAAGCCTGATCACATGATAAGAGAGGCCACTAGACCACCTATGAGTCCCTTGCTGAGGGATTATACCACAGATTCTTGCAGCATTAGGCCATCATCCCCCTCCAGACCATGTAAGAGATGGTAAATCATTCACTTTGGAGCCTGAAGAGGACAGCAACTGGGATTCCTTTGAAAGTCAGTTACCCAGCCCTGTATTTTCCTATCTTTTAGACAGAGGAATATGCTCCAAGTGAAGGTGGCATCCAGAGAACCACAGCTCGGCCCTTGCTTCCTTCTAGAATTCAAAGGACATAAGTACTTGTGCCTTGCTCATACCAGAGAACAGTAAAGTTGGCTGGCTGCCTTGGGA
The DNA here is from genome assembly GCA_963574415.1 of Tarsius wallacei. Lineage (NCBI taxonomy): Eukaryota > Metazoa > Chordata > Mammalia > Primates > Tarsiidae > Tarsius > Tarsius wallacei. The sequence continues at coordinate 20,301 of CAUYQG010279955.1, read as the reverse complement.
TGACAGAGTGAGGAGAAGTAGAAACTGTAATGGCAGAGTTGAGCAGGAAAGGTCATGCAGGTTCTGTGGGATCAATTGCCAACACAACTAAAGAGTCTGTTTTCTTGAGAGACACTAGCCAAGAGGATTGCTTGCTTGCAGAGTGAATTTAGTCCAAGAAAGGATAAGCTGCAGAAGCAAGTCTGATGAGGAAATCATAGGCAGCCAATTGGAGAAGGAAGGGCACATATAAGGCAAGAGGACCCCAGTGATAGGGCTGGTCTTCAAAAAAAAAAATCCAGGAGTTTCCCTGGGAAAGGAAGCATTAACTCTTGGAATCCACAAGAACAAGATTGCAATTTTACCAGTTAAGCAAGACAATGCCTGATTCTGCACTCTTATCTCAACCTCCAACTAGAATCTTAGTTAAATTCTAAAACAGCAACTAATGTGTGGAGAGGAAATTGGGTCAGAAAGATTTCTTTAAAAAAATCAGCTGTGGCCTCTTCCTGCTGCAGCCTTCCCTGACTGAATCAGGCCAGACATGCAAGTGGAATTAACATGTGAGTGATGACATCACACTTGACTGGAGGTTAGTCACTTGGAAAGTAATAAAAATTGTCTGAAATTGCATCCAGAAAACAGGTGTGAGAAGATAGCAACGAAAAAAAAATAGTAAATTTCTGCTCGCCCCTTCCCAAGTCCTGTCCACTAATTGGTTATACTGAACATGACTTAGTATTCATTGCTTAACTTCATCTTGAATACTCTTCACAGTAGATCTCTGCAGCTCTATAAGGATGTTATAGAAGGTATTGTACCTACACTTTTGAGACATATTATTCTATGTGGAGGGATGACTGGAGGTGTTCCTCTAACACTAGATCAAAGAATAATAATAATAACTAATTTCAGAATACCTCCATTGCAAATTCTCAACTTGTCACCTATTCCTCTTTATCTGGTCTTCCAGTGCCATTATCCAATTGGCCTTAAATACATCAGTTTGATAAGAAAAATACACCATTCCAAAAAGCCTCCTTGAGGAGTTCACCCATGCTCTTTTTTGACCTCATAGTTATAGAGGGATATAACCACTCCCATTCATAACTCTTTTGTTTAATTAGTGACACCTGAGTTTGCATTAACTTTAGGACAACCACACTTCTGACATATAGCTCAACCCTCAAATCCTTTTCACACATGCTTTTACTGAACAGAGTATCCCTCACTCCGTGCTTACAAGTCAGTTATTATTTTGAGGGGCGCAAATGTTCACCTTTGTATTTGGTTCTCTTCTCCTCAATAAAGTGACAACTTTTGACTTTTGACACGAATTAATTTCTCTTTAGTTACACTTAAATCCACAAACATGGTTAATCTGTGTTTCTCAGTGTCTTTTTGTATCACCTCTAAGATAAAGTAGGCACTGGAGTGTCAGGTGAGTGTGTGGATGAGTACACCACAAAAAAGCTAACTGCCTAAGTCAGAAGTCCTAGTTGCAAAACTCACCAGCTGTGTGACCATGGGCATGGGACTTGATCTCAATGGGCTCTGTCTTCCACATCTGAAAAATAGGAATAAAAGTGTGGACCTCACAGTGTTCTCAGACCAGGTAAGCAAGGTGATATGCATATAGGCAGAAGGCTGTTGGGCCTGTGGTAGGTGCTCATAATCTTGGCCATTGTTTGTGTGTATTCTTACCATGGATGAAACTCTTTCTCTTAGAAAGAGTTAAAATCTTAGAATTTTAGTCACATTTGGAGACTCTACTATTTTAAATTTTGGTCTTGAAGATTCAGAGATAGTAAGGGTCTTGGATCTTCCTGTCTTCTCTTTTGATACTCCATTATGAGAGAGCATTTTAGGTATGGAATACCATTAGATGTCAGAAGCTGTTCCTGACACTGAGCTTTGGTGATTCAAATAACTCTATTTCTTTTCTTTTTCTGAAATTAAAAAAAGGTATAAAAGAAAAATCAATGGAAGGAAGAAGGAAGGGAGGAAAGGAAGAGGGAGAAGGAGAGAGGAAGAGGGAGAGAGAGACAAAAGGAAGGAAAGGAAATAATGCAAGAAGGCAGAGGAAGGAAGGAAGGATGGAAAGAAGGAAGGAAGGGAGAGAGGGAGGGAGGGAAGGAGGGAGGGAGGGAAGGAAGGAAGGAATATAGTTGTGTCTATCTACACCTAACAGTGCAAAACTGAAGAGTCCCCCACAAAAATTTCTGAAATTCCCCAGGGCTATTTCACAGGAAAATTCACTAGTTTTTCTGTGTGCTCTTGTTCCTTCTCCCTACTCCATGCTCCAGGCCCCAACCCTGCCATTTCAACTGAGTCCCTTGACTTCTTCTCTGCCTGTCAGCACATCCTCCAGGCTGCACCTCCATATTGTCAGTTTTCTGCCTCTGTGTCCTGCGTCTTTCCCCAACCCCTGTCACCTGCAGTGGCCTCAACTGGGCCCGGTCAGTATCCTAGGTGAGGCCCAGGGGTTCGTAATTTCCCCAAAGGGCTATGTGTTCGGTGTAAATCTTGAGTAAGTGCTTACTTTCTTTTTGAGATTACATTGGTGAGAGGTAGCCAAGCAGTGTTGCATTACATTAAATGAAAATAATTAGTCTGTTTGTATCATCGTTATCTTCCTCCCTAAAGCCTACAGAAAGCTCATGAGAACAGGCCCAAGAAAAATCATCACATGCATGTTTACCTAGAATCGCCTAGTTAAGGCTTTGCAGCTGGGTCTTGTGAAGTACTTGTGCAGAGTAGCAGAACTTACTTCAACAGAGTTGTAAGTAACATTGCATAAGTTAACACTTAGCGCTTAGCTCCTAGCATGTTGTAAGTACACTTTCATTATTCTTAACTAGTGTTATTACTTCCCTTTCTCCTAGAAAGTTTTCTCCTAGAAAGTTTCTCTTTCCCCCAACAAGTAAACTTCCTGTGGCCTGCTTCACTGATTTGTCAGATATGTATGTCTCTGAGTAGGCCTGGTGAATCTTCCTCCTCTTCCCTGCCCAGGCCCAGTACAAACGGAGACATTCAACCAAAATGTCTTCTAAAAAATCCAAAGTCAGGAGCAAAATGGAGATCTAGAATATTTCCTCTATTACTGATAAAAATTAAATTGGAAGATGCAGCTGAATGTGAAAGGAAAGTGGATCCACTTACTCCACACTACGGGTACTTCCTAAGATGATGCAAAGGCGATGGTGGTGGTGATGCCGATAATGGCAACAATGACAACAATGGTGGTGTGATAGCTAACTTTGAATAGTACTTTACAACACATGTTGGCATCCACTAAAAATGTTCTCGAATATATGTTCTTGTGGGAAAGAAAAACCTATTTATAAGATATAGTTCTTACTTTCAAGAAGCTTAGACTATAGTAGACAGGACACAGCACTTAAGTAAATCACTGTGTTGCAGGGTGAACAATGGCAAGTTCTATAGCAACAGAGGATCTAAAATGTTTTTAAAAATCCAAAGGACCTGAGCCCGCGGGTTCGAGACCCGCCTGGGCAGGCAAAACCTCATCTCTATAATAAATCAAAAAAAAATTAGCCGAGCGTGGTAGCGCGCGCCTGTAATTCCAGCTACTCGGAAGGCTGAGGCGGAAGGATCACCGGAGCCCAGCAGGTCGAGGCTGCGGTGGCCGGCAGCGGCCACTGCACTCCAGTCTGGGCGATCGAGTGGGACTCCAACTCAAAAAAAAAAAAAAATCCAAAGGAAGGGCTGGGCACAGTGGTTCACACCTGCAATCTCAGCACTTTGGGAGGCCGAGGTGAGGGGATTGCCTGAGCTCACGGGTTCAAGACCAGCCTGGGCAACTTGGTGAGACCTCATCTCTGCAATAAATAACAATAAAAAAAATCCAAAGGAAGGAGCAAGTACTTCTTGCCCAGAGTTTTAGTAAGGGTTTCATTTGGGAGGCAGAATTTCAGCTAAGCTATAAAGTGATAAAATCTGGACACTTAGAGGGAGAAGGTGAACTTGGAAGGAAGAGTAGGAGCCAAATACTGGGGTAAGATGTCCAGAGCAGAGTCCTAGGCTCGGATTGAGGGGTCTGATAGGAGTGGCATACGGTGAGGAATGGCCACGTGGATGTGGCACTACTCTTCATTTCAAGGTGTGGACCGTGTGCTGCCCCTACCATGTGACATACTACCAGCACTCCTGCTAAACCGGAACCACAGTGCATTAGCATTTTATTGAAGGCTACCCTAAAAGTCTCCATGTCAAGAGTGCTTATTTCAGTCAACACTTGCAATTTGCAAAGTAAGATATGAACTAAAACAAGTTCTAAGACGTATATCATCCCCATCAGAAATATAACCAGAGCAATTCCAGTATGATCTCAAGACTAATGAGAAAAGTACCAAGTTTGAAGTCTGCACCAGAAGATCTTACAGTGACGTGACAGATATTATTATAAGGAGTCCTGGTTTCAGACATTAAATTACATCGTAATGCATTGCAAGTTCAGTAGAGTTAACTATATTATATATGTTTTACACTAAATATGAGTACTGTGTTATACTTAACCAGATTTAATCATCTCAAGCTATAAATCATCTAGAATCTCTAGGATATTTTGAGAATGCTGAAACAACCACCCCAAATATTTATATACTTACTTGAAGCTACTGAATAATTTTTACCTCCAAGTATTTAATTTTTCAAAAATTAATAAAAAATCAAGATCCATGGCAATGATTCACTCATTTTTCTAGAATAACATACTTCAGATGATGACTAACTTGGAATAGACAGTATGTTTCACCAAATCTAAGAGATTTCATGGTTTCAGAGGTAACAAAATATTGGAGGGAAATGTGTTATAGAATTAATGGATCTAATATATCTTTTCTATGCAGAAGAATGAAAATAAAATGTTTTTCATAAAGATCTATATCTTGATGATATTATTTCTAATGGAGAAACATTGAGAGAAGTCAATTATTATATTTAAAAATAATACTATAATTCTGGAAAAGTTCCTTCAAATGAACAACCTGATTGAAGGAGTTTTTAAAAAGTGGTATTAAAATAATTGCCAGCTGGGCTTGGTGGCTCAGCCTGCAAACCCAGCACTTTGGAAGGCCGAGGCAAGTGGATTGCTTGAGCCTTTGGGTTCGAAACCAGTCTGGGCATCTTGGTGAGACCTTGTCTCTACAATAAATCAAAAATTAGCCAGGCATGATGGAGTATGCCTGTAGTTCCGGCTACTTGGAAGGCTGAAGCAGAAGGATTGCTGGAGCCCAGCAGGTCAACGCTGGGGTGGTCATGAGCATGCCATTGCACTTTAGCTTGGGCGACAGAGTGAGACTCCAACTCAAAAAAAAAAAAATGCCAGCAAGGTATATAATGAGGTGCTAGAAGGACGGGATTATCTATGCATTTATCATTTATTCATTCATCCCTCTGTCTGTCTATCCATCAATCTTCCAGAAGGGTTGACAAGAGTCATCTTAGAAGGGCTTCCCTTCACTATGGACAATTTCTCTCCTGCATTAGTATAAATAGAGAAGTAGGCTTCCCTAACACTGAAGAGATTTTATGTTTAAATCTGTGCTCTCAGTACCATCAGTCAGTTAAAATATATGTATTCTTTGCTTGACATGTAGACTTTGGATGCAGATTAAGGTGATCTGCATAGGAAGGGATTAAGACTGCCTCTAGTTCCTTACAAACATTTAATGGTCAGCATGGATCATGGAAAGTAACAGTGTATCTGTAATAAACACAATTTATTGTCCTGCATGCAGTACTGAAAGTTCACAGGTCGATTTCTTTATTACAAATGAAGAAGTGAGAATACACTTGTCTTAGATATTACCAGCTACATCTTAAGCTCTTTACATGAAAAATAATCCGGGCAGGTGTTTCAAAAGGAATCCAAAATAAAGAAAATTGTGTTTGAACTGTTGATTGGAGTTCAAGAAAACTATTTTTGGGGGGAGATTAGTTGGTTACCACACACACAGAGGTGAATTTGGAAGGGCTGCCCAGCCAACACCTCACAATCATGCTTGGGAGTGATGGTGAAACTTCCAAAAAGAAGCTAAAAAAGTTGTTTTTAACTTAAGGTAATGGGTAGAAAATCTACCTTTGCCATATTTTGACCTTGACAAAAAGAGCAATCAAGCATAAAATAGCAGAAATACATCCTGGCCATGGCTGTGAGCAAAGGAGAATACTAATACTGACCCTTTTCAATGTTTAAGCAGAATTACCACAACTAATGGAAGAAAGAAAGGGTGTCTGATTTGGTCTTTTATGGGAGTTGTGAAACAGACAAAAACAACAAGTCATAACACTGTGACTTGAGAACTAAGCTAGTAAATAGAAGACAAATATTTGACACCATCACAAACTAGAGAGCTTGTCATAAATAACGTGTGTGTGTGTGTGTGTGTGTGTGTGCACAGCCTATTTTCTAATGGCTGCAACATCCAGTTTCTTGGTGATCCAAGGCCATCCAAAAATGTTTGTGTTGTGTAGGGTTTGTATAATTATAATATTTTTAAAAAATAATAAGCACTAAGTAAATGACTGTATTTTTACAACTTGTTCTACATTTTGGACCACCCAGAACTAGAAATAATTATGTCAATAAAGGTGCTCAAAGATTAATCCTTTTCAGACTGAGTAGCTGACAGCCATGGGTCTCTAATATGTACTAAAACAGGTCAAAAAACTCTTTGGCTATTCACGTTAGTATAAATAGGTACACATCTCCTGCATAAGCAAAGTTACAAAATGCATTTCATAAGGCCCAAGTTTTGAGGCATCTTAGTAATATCCTCTAGCCAGAAACATGATCCTGCATATCCACCAACAGATCCCAGGTCTCTAACTATGCCATCTCTATTTCCTAGTTGAGCCCCAGAGAATCTGAGGCAAGACATCAAGGATGGTATAAAGACAACAGGATTACCTTGAACTCTGATAATTATCTTTGTATGTGAATCTCTTTTTTAAAAAATATTTTAATTTTAGAGTTGTTGGGTACATGTGATTTGCTACTTAAGTCAATTGCGTGCAGGTGAAGTTTGGACTTCTAGCAAGCGCTCTCTTCCCCTGGTGGTGGACGTGGTACCCAATGGGTGGTTGGTGGTTGTGTGCCCCTCCCTCTCCCTGGTAGTGGTGCCTAGTGTCAGTTGTGCCCACCTTTGTGCTCACATGCCCAATGTTTCTGGACAACTTATGAGTGAAAACATGAGATTTTTTTGTTTCTATGACAGTTCACTTAGTATTTGTTTAGTACAATTGTTCTTTCATAGGTAGGACCATGACTTCTTTGAAGTAGAACTGATGCTAAGAAATGCTTTATCATCTTCAAGCATTATTTCTCAGAAATAGCGCCAACAAGAGGAAAAACTGAGGACCAGCGAGCTTCTCCTTAGCATATATTTCCACCCCTGCCATTCATATCCTATACTTCTTCCCTCCCCAATGTGTGCTTGTCTTTGCTCTCGTTGTCTCCCAGTTTGCCAGACCAAAGCCTTTCTTTCCTGACCACATGTGAATCATCCGTGTTCCATTTGCACAGAGACCTATATAAGAAGTCTGTATCCCTCTCCCTGTGGGAAGAGGTGCACTTCTTTACACTGCTACATCCCCCACTGCTGTCTGGAACATGTCTCCAGGGTGTATACCTCTTAGAGACCGGTGAAGAGGTCCAGTTGAGCCAGGGTTTGGGTAAGACCAAAAGGCCACCGTAATGCTGCCTTCTCTTATGTCAGTACTGAACGTGAAGTCCAGGTTTCTTGGCTGCTGCCATGACCTACCCTAAATTGCTCTTTTCAAGTCATACCTGGCATGCTTTCATCTGCTCTCCCTTATTACTCTTTCTGTCTCAAATCCACTTATGCCAACATGTTGACTATTTTGTCTGCAGCAGCATTTCTTAGGCAATATACAGATTATATATATAGTTTTACCTTTATATATTTATAGAAAAAACTATACACACACACACACACACACACACACACACGCACACACACATAAAACTCTGAGTCTGCTTTCCCCTTATAACTTTCAGAAATGAAAGAAAAGCAAATACAATTCTCTGCAATGACCTAAATTAGTAGATATATGCTACACCAGGGTACCTAAATTAAAATATGTACTTGTACTGAAATGATACAGGTGAGTAATTGGAGATAGAATCTGATGAGTAAAGACTAGCAGGCATGTCAATTGCAGTCAGATGGGAATTTTGTTAACACAAAATAGAAAGAAAACAAGAAACAGCAGGACAGTTTCAGAGAGATAAAAATCTTACAAAGCGGAAACCCAGCATGGATGACTTATTTCCATTTAGGATTAACTGACTAGTACTCTTGAGAAAGCCTCACACTAATTAGAGGCAGAGCTTGAACCGGAAGATGGTTTATTTTTCTCTTTCAGTATGAGACACATCAAAATTTCAGTTTCCAGGCGGCTGCTTCTGTTCACATTTCTTCACTGCCGTGAGTCCCTTCCAAGTTTCTAAATGCCACATCTCCAAACTCTCAATTCAAATTCTTCTGCGTATTCATTTTAATATTTCATTGTTCTCTTGAAGGAGGGAGGAGCGGTATGTTTGTGCCTGTTCCTTTTTAATTGATCTGCCATGGCAATTATTTTATTTTATTTGCTCCAGAGCTGCTAAGGGCATTGCTGCTTCCTTGAAAGGAATATTTTTAAAGTCTGTGTCATGCAGCTCTGTCTCCGACGCATGGAGGTTTCTGAGACATTTCCCTCCGTATATAAAAATTAGGACTCTGTAGCCTTGGAATTTAATTTCCAAGACCTGATTTAAGACCTGGCAACCCTCCCTCCAGCAGAGTGATCAGGTCCATTCACTGGTGATAGGTAAGAAATCTAGAAAAGAGATTATATGGCCTTAAGCTTCCCTCAAGAAAAGGTCTTGAAGTGGCCTGTGTTCCTTGAACATGGCCCCAGGCTCCCTACCAGTTCCAACCAAAATTCTCCATCTCTACTTTGTGAATAGCCAATCCATTTGTCAAAGCACTTTTATTGTTCTCTTGAAAGCTATGCTTCAAGATTTGAAAACAATTATTGAAGGTAATATTCATTAACTTCCCATTGTTACTTTCTGGAAATTAATAAATCCAATATGGAAATAATATACGAAACAGAAACCGTTGACTCACTGAAAAATATCAAATTGTCTTAGACCAAATTGAACAAGCAAGCAAACTTTTTTTGCTTCCTTTCTTTTTCTTTCCTTTTTTCTTTTGGATTCCACTAATCAAAATCATTAATTCACTCATTCATAAATACTTATTAAGCATATATATTTATTATTACTATTATTATTATTATTATTTGAGCTGGAGTCTCACTCCATCGCCCTGGCTGGAGTGCAGTGGCACACTCATGACCACCCCAGCATCGACCTGTTGGGCTCCGGCTATCCTTCCACCTCAGCCTTCCAAGTGGCCAGAATTGCAGGCACGCGCTACCACACCTGACTAATTTTTTATTTATTGTGGAGACAAGGTCTTGCCAAGTTGCCCGGGCTGGTCCCGAAACCACAGACTCAGGCAATCCACTCACCTTGGCCTCCCAAAGTGCTGGGATTACAGACTGAACCACCGAGCCTGGCCTATTAAGCATATATGATGTTCTGGGCACTGTTTGGGCACTAGGAATAAAACAGGAAGTAAAATAGGTTGGGAAGAAGGAAATAGGATATGCCCATATCTGGGGGAAAAATTCCAGGCAGAGTAAACAGCAAATGCAAAGGACCCAGGAGGTGAGTATGTGCCAGGTATATACAAGGAAAAGTGAAGAAGTCCGTGTCTCATGGGGCAGAGGGGTCAAGGTCAGGGAGGCTACTGGAAGGACTTTGGTTTTCAGTTCTCATGGGAGTCAGTTTTAAGCAGAAGAGTGACATCGCATGGCTTGGGTTTGAGCAGGGTCACTAAGGCTGCTGTGTGAAGACTAGATGATAGACCAATCCTGCTACATTTTATAATGAACTTCATCTTTTAAACTTTTAATATATCTCCTATGTCAAACCATGTACTGATGTCCTTGGAGCAATATCTGAAGTGATATGATGTGTAGCCAGGCTGAGGGAATCAGTGACTAAAAACAAAATGATAAATTCTCTCTCAAAACAAACCAGCCTTTCTTTTTCTTTGCAAAGTACAGCAAAGATTCGATTTGCCTTGAAGAATGAAATGTGCTGATTAATTCGATTTTTGATTACTGATGGGTTAGTCTGATAGGGAAGTAAGAAGGAAAACTATCAATGAGCCTGCCTTTAATAAGCAAAGTATATGAAGCGTAGTTAAGGTATTTTGATGATAGAGTTTTTCTCATACTTCAAATCATTGTTAGAAATACCTAGGACAACAGATGGTGTTTAGGCTGGGATGGTGAAAAGACAGAGTTGGGGACAGGGGCAAGGTTCCAGAGAGGAAGAATCTGGGATGGAGAAGAGGGGGTGCCACAAATACACTGGACAAATTTTCTACAGCAGCATTAATACCTCTAACTGAGCTAAGTCAATGCAGTTCTGGGCTACATCACAATGAAAGGAAACACTCTCAGAAGGAAGTATTCAGCCACAATCCTCAGCTGGCATCCCAGGGAAAGCAGATGAGGCAAGCCGTCACTCCTTGCTTTTCCTATAAGTGTTATCATTTTCAAATTGGTGCATATGCTAGTCTGCACTATTTTACCTACTTTTGACTCATATCATCTATCTGCGTTCTAATTCCTGTTTCCTGGGCATACTCACAAAATAAGCTTGCTATCTGTGAAACTTTTTAGACCTCAGACAAATCACCCTACAAACACAGGTTGACCTTTCCCAGAACTCCTGTTACTTTAATAATTTAACTTTCATCAGAGAGGACTGTCTGACACTGAAAGCATTCTAAGTGTTTTGTTTTTCTCCCAAGTGAATGAGCTGCTTCTTTGTTCTCTGCAATCGCCCTGCAGGGAAGGCCGTGGAGCCCCTGGATTTAGACACTGGAATCACATTCCTAAGCTTAGGAGCAGCTCCACCAGCCACTGAGCCCACAGTCAACTTATCCCCTCAGCCAAAATAGGTGCAGTTGCACGAACTGAGACTTGTACGGTTCATTAGAGGGAAGTGAGTATATCTACTTCGGCAACAAGCTAAAAGTGCATTTACACAGTGTGCAGTAATAAGCTAACACCTCTAAATGTCAGTTTAAGAGATCTGGGCAGTTCTGAGCCGGATGTATATGCATTGAAATGGGCCTGGATGGGAGGCAAGAATATCAATGTATTATTCATGGCTTTGCTTCCACTGCTAAAAAATACCATCATGGACAGGCAGAGTGATGGCCTTGGCTCATTAGCACAGTAACCTGCAATCTACAAGCCTCTGGCCCAGCCAGCCCAACCTTGATAAGAATACTGAAAAGCAAATCCTCATTCAAGATTATCTTTTGTAATTATCGTACTTTCAGGCTTTGGAGTTTTTAACTAGAAATGAAAAAATGAGCTCGACTCGGTGGCTCAGCCTGTAATCCCACGCTTTGGGAGGCTGAGGTGAGTGGATTGCCTGAGCCCGCAGGTTCGAGACCAGCCTGGGCAACTTGGCAAGACCTCATCTCTACAATAAATTTAAAAAATTAGCCAGGCATGGTAGCGCGTGCCTGTAGTTCCAGTTACTTGGAAGGCTGAGGTGGAAGGATCGCCAGAAGCCAGTACGTCGAGGCTGCAGTGGCCGGGAGTGGCCACTGCACTCCAGTCTGGGTAACAGAGTGAGACTCCAACTCAAAAAAAGAAAAAAAGAAATGAAAACATGGAAGATTTTCCCCTTTCTGGAAACCTACTGGAGAATCTTTATTGATTGACTCAGTCCCTGACCAGCGAATTCACAATCAACATTGTTGTCAAGTGATGGTTCAGCTATTGTATCAATGCTTTCATTTTTTTTTCTTTAACTTTTTAAATTCAACTTTTCAGCTATGTAAACTGATATTTATTTTAGAGTCAAGTAGTGAAGGAGGAAAATTAATGATTAGAATGGAATATACAAATAGTGAGTAGAATATGATATTACTGTTTACTGACTTTATCCTGCCTTTCTGACAGCACAGATGGGAATTGGTAGTTGTTTAAGTGGTTATCTAGACTCTGAAACCAAACCCGAAGCGTGAGAAGTTAGACAACCCTAGGGTGCCTGATCTCAAACAAGGTGAAGTGGGGACCAAAGTGAGGCCCAAACTTCACCTGCATAATGACCATTTGTATACCTAACCCTGAATCGTGCCCATCTTTAAAATAAAAATTAGAAAGAAAAAAAAAAGGGAAATTAGGCAATCCTGTTTGCTCTCTGTTTTTTTCCCAGCAGAATGTGAGCGAAAAGAGGGTAAGAATTTTTACCTTTTTTATTCTTTTCTATATTCCCAGCCCTGAAAACAGAACACTTAGTGAAGATGCAGTGTGCAGTAAGTATCTGCTGAAAGACTAAAAGCACTACAGGCATGTTCGCTGTAGCAAGGAATTTACTGACTTTACTGAATCATGACATGAGCAAACCTCCGATCTCTGAGAACCACTGGTTTGAAATAAGAGCTCTTGTGTTCTCAAGACTAAATTATAACCTGTGTGGCTGAAAACAAGGTGTCTCTCTAAGTTTTGATATTTTTCATTTTTCAAATGGGTAGGATAATATTTACTCTGTGAAATATAATATATCATTTGTAGGATAAAATAACATTTTAAGAAAAACTAAAAGTTGTGAGAATACGCTGAAAAAGCAAGGACCTGCACAAACACAAGGCATTATTATTTATATTATTATGATGATTATTAAATAGCTATTCTCTCTGTATTAACTATTGCCAGGTGACACTAGACAAAGGTCGCCATCCTTCTCTCTCTTTTTGTTCATTACTTTCCTTCTTAATCCACTTCTTGTTTCTCTTGCATTGATACAGGTACTTCAGTATCTGTGACACATGCTGTTCACTCACTTATTCATCAGTTAGAAGCACCTGCTTAGGGATGACAAGGTGAGAAGGCACAGACCTTCGGGGCACTGCCGTGAAGAAATCACATGCAGGGGCCCACGCAGGGGAGGAGACACCTGCACCCCAACTCTCAGTCTCTACTATCCAATAACTCAACTTGGGCACATTCAACCGGTCTCAACTTTGAAAACAGAGAAAACAGAAGGGGATATTAGGACATTTTTCTCATCTCCTTCCTTACCATATGGATCTTCTCCCCCAGAAAATATGATATTTGTTTCTGAAAGTTAAAAGAGATTTTACCAGGCTCTTGCTGAACAAGTGTCTCATGTTTAAAAGATTCGTGCGATTAATTAAATCATCTGCTTAAAGCAATCATAATACTTGTGACTGTTTATTAAATATCTTCTACCTGGTAAGGGATATAGAAGTATATCTTTCTATACGTTATACTCAGTATCCATGGGGGAATCTGTCCCAGGACATCCACAAATGCCAAAATCCAAGTTTACTCAAGTCCCTCATATGAAGTGACATAGTATTTGCATATAGTCTGTGCACATTTTCCTATATGCTTTATTTCTTAAATTTTTTTATTAAAAAAGATGTGGGGTACAATTCAGGGTTAGGTATGCAAACGTTGATTATGCAGGCATCCTTGTTGATGAGATATGCCCCTCCCTGCCCTAGCAGTTTCTATCAACTGTCAATCCCAGCTCCCTCCCCTGACAGTTTCCCACTATTGCCAATCCCTTTCTTATAGTATTATAATTGTTCAAGGTCCGCTTATGAGTGAGAACATACGGTACTCTGTTCTTTGTTTCTGTAATAGGTCACTGAGTATGATCAACTCCAAATCCATCCAAGTTGCTGCGAAGTCTGTATGTTTGTCTTTCTTGATGGCTGCATAATATTCCATTGTATATATGTACCACATTTTTTTAATCCAGTCTAGCTTCGATGAGCAGCATGGTTGGCTCCATGTTTTTGCTATTGTGAATAGAGCTGCAACAAACATACATGTGCAGGTATCTTCTTTGTAGAATAATTTGAGTTCCTCCAGGAATATTCCTGAGGGGCATACCTCATCAACAGGGGTGCTTGCATGATCAACATCTGTATACCTAAACCTGAATTGTACCCCACATCTTTATAATAAAATTTTTTTAAAAAGAAAAAGAAAAGTGGTGACACATGACAGGGTATAAGCGGGTCTAAGTCTTTGTTTCCCACGGGTCCATGTGTAAGACACTGGGTCAAATGTCAAATGCTTTGGGCCATGCTTTACAACCACTGGCTAATGAGATCAAGCATCACTTGTGACTTTTACCCTCCCTCTGTCTCCACATTCTCTGCTGTCCTTTCAATCCTTCCCTGTAAGCATATTTCAAATCTTATCCCCGCTCTTGATCCCCTCTGCTTCTTTTACCTAGACCATTGCAAAGTCTTCCCCTTCCATTCCACCATTTACCCAGCTGCAAGGATGACGTTTCTAACTCATACATCTGATTACATCTTTTCTTTGCTCAGTAAGACACCACGGGCTCTCATCGCCGACGAGATAAAGACCATCCTCTATGCCATCCTCCATACCATCAACGGCTCCCTCCAACCTCCCCTACCACTGATGCCACTCATTCACCCTTGACTCATTTGTTCAAAGTCATGAAGCATCCACCCTGTGCCGGCCGCCATCCTGGACACGCAGCCAAACTAAACTTCTCTTTCCCTGACACCTCCTGCCCTTTTGCCACATTGCTTTCTCTCCCAATGTTCTCTTTGCCAGGAAAGTCTTCATTCCCTTCCATCAAACCCTCCCCCATCCTTCGAGATCAGGTTTCCCTGTGTGTCCTCTGTGAAGCCCTGCCTGCAACAAACAGACATACACACGCACACACACGTCCAAGGAAGGTTTTCTTCCCTGTGTCCCCACCCACCCATCACATTTTTACAGATTGACCGTCACTTGTATCATGTTGAGGAATCGCTGTCTGCTCATCTGTTTCCTTCCTAAGGCGAAGATGGTATCGGCCTCAAGGACAGGAAAGGATCATATTCTTTTTGTATATTCAGCTCACTGCCTGGCACTTAGAAAGTGCCTGTAAATGTTTGTTGATTGGCATTTGCTTCCATCATCTCCCGGAGAAGCTACTCTGCCATTCTAAGCTGTTCTGAGGACGGGGCTAGGTCAGTGTCTACCTACCCTGTGATATTTGACGGGTATTTCCCAACATGAAATTTAACTACCACCCCTAACCTCCACTTCAGTATCTGAGATTGCAGTATTAAATGTTTAGTGCTTGGTGTACGCCACTTTTTTTAAAAATCTCTCCAGTCTGATCTTCTGATATTGAAGAATATAGAATCCAAAGCCAGGCTGCCTACGTGGCCTTGCCAGCTTTGTCACTCTAGCTGGGCAACCTTGCGTCATTTCTATCATTCATTCACAAAATAGGGATCCTAATATTTACCTTGCAAGGCTTTTGTGAGGATTAAGGGAAGTGGTACTTATGGAGTGCTTGGAGTAGTGAGTGGCACAGCATGGTTGATCTACATCTAGAGTATTTTCTCTTACTGCGGTTGTTGTTTTCTGCTCAGTCCCACTTTCGCCTTCCATACTAAGTTTTTCATAACCGTTGGACTCTTCCTTCCCTGTCAGAACTCCCTTCCACCCTCCCTGCCCTGAATGCCCTTTTATTTTGCCCATTTATTCACCAAGAGGGAGCCCAAATCTCCTTCCTGAAACCACCCCGTACCCCTCCTCACCCAGGCAAAGGTGACTCCTTTCCCATGGTCTCACCACTGGAACCTAAGCATGCTCTGATGCCCTGGGCCACTGTCCAATTCCCCTCTTACTTACAGAGGGCTGTGACTTCAGGGACAGTGTCTCTGCACCCAGCACAGCCTTCTTGAAGTCCTTCCCTGGGCCAGGCACTGCAGCAGCTTCTGAGGACACCACACAGCTCAGGCACAGTCCCTGCTCTCAAGAAGCAGGCAGGAGCATGTGCCTATAGTTCCAGCTAGTTGGAAGGCTAAGGCGGAAGGATGGCCTGAACCCAGCTGGTCGACACTGGAATGGCCGTGAGCATGCCACTGCACTCCAGCCTGGGTGATGGAGTGAAACTCCAACTCAAAAAAAAGAGAAGCAGACAAGAACATGGCCTTAAGATCCAAAGTGATGGTAAGTGTGGTACCATACAAGCACTTTGGAGGAGTCCTGCCCTGGACATAGTTCTTGGAAACTACTGGGCAATCAGTGAAGAAAGGAGGAAAGAGAGAAGAAAAGCCAGAATAATAAAAGAAAGGAAAGGAGGAGGAGGAAAGAAATAAGGAAGAAGTGAATTGAGGAGGTGGAGGTACTATAACTTTCCCATGTTCTACTGGCTACATTTACCACTGTGAGAAGAAATTGCGTTCACTCGTACTGCAAATGCATCATTGCTGGGGCCTTGAACACAGTGTTTCCTAAGGAGTGACTGCCATGCGCCAGAGGCAGCTGGCCATAGTGTGCGGATGAATATTCTAAATTCTTTTTTGGGTTTTTTTTTTTGAGGTGGAGTCTCACTCTGTCGCCCAGACTGGAGTGCAGCAGCCGCTCCCGGCCACCGCAGCCTCGACCTGCTGGGCTCCGGCGATCCTTCCGCCTCAGCCTCCTGAGTAGCTGGAATTACAGGCACGTGCTACCATGCCCGGCTGATTTTTTGATTTATGGTAGAGATGAGGTCTCACCAAGTTGCCCAGGCGGGTCTCGAACCCACGGGCTCCGGAAATCCACTCACATCAGCCTCCCCATCTAAATTCTAATCATTACATATTTTAACATGTGTTAGTACTACATGTCTAGCCTTTCGAACCTGCCCTTGCACAGACACTATCGCTTTATTTAGGGGAAATTTAAACAAACCACAAGTGAGTGAACTGGGGGCTCTGAATTCTTAGCTGACCTGGAAAAGAACTTCTGAGAAGAGAAGACCCAGGGCCACCACCAAGGGGAGGGGGGAGCTAAAAGCCCACACTGGTCAAACCAGAGGCACACCTTTGACCTTTAATACATCTGCCCACACTCATCGCTTTTGGGCAGCAACTTCAAAAGTCCCTCTTACAAACATCCTCCCGATCACAGATGAAGAGATGAGAGCCAGGAGAAATTAAATGAGGCATTCCTATTTCACTATTTTAGAGCAAATCTCTCTGTAGAAAAGGTAGCCCGACCAAGTGCACTTTTTAAAAATAAACTTTGTTATTCCCGCTATGGAACTTGCGCCAAAAAAACAGCTTATGCGGGTCATTCTTCTCTGGCCTAAATCTCAAACCCCCGAGGAATCTCACTTGAACTCAGCATTTGCACATAAGCAATGAGTGGACAAATGGTGCAATACCTCATTAATATCCTTCTTGGCAGGACATACCTTGAAAACATATATATCAAGCAATAGGCATGATGGGATCACATCTCATTTTACACAGCACACAGGGCTCTGATACCTGCGGGGTGTTATCCCTGGGAAACAAGCAGCTTCCAGAAATAAAAATGCCCAACCTGCTCATTATCTTGCAAATAAATGACTTTGTGCATCTTCCTCTTTTTCTCATGCTTGCTTTTCCTTCGTATTGTGCCAGACTTCCTGTACCCTGTTATTGTAGGATATTGTCCTGACATGCCATGACACAACATCATATAGTGAATATGGACACGCCAGAGCACCATAGTCATGGCAAAAACATACACACAAGAAAAGCAAACTGAAGACTCTCTCCATTGCTTCAAGTAACAGAACAGCCTGAGGCCAAGCAGTGACATGCTTGATTCACCATCACAACACCAGAGCTTTCTGACAATCCTCAGCTAGCATTATCTCTGGAGTTAGAGCAGTCGCTCCTGAACCCAAGCGGGTCCCCTGACATTGTGCTCAGGTAGTTTGTCAGGTAGATTGCTCATCCACTCCTGGCTCAGGCTGACTGGCCATCCCTGGAGGACCTCATCACTGGTCACTGCCAAGACCACTAGCTGAGTGAAGGCAGGCCATTGGTTTCATTTGAGACTTACTGGTTGCTGGATTAAATTAAACTTTATGTATGCAGCATCCTTAACTGGCCTTCCCAGTGTAGAAATTGTCTTGTGTATTAGACACAATTTTATCTGGGACTGGCAGTGAACCTTCTTACTCTTGAACTGGTTGGCTAACTTCTATTCCCTCCTCAGACCTCTGTTCAGAAAACACATCTTCAAGAAAATCACCCCTGACCCACCCAGGCTAAACCACAGGCTTTGTTATAAGCTCTCATAACAACATATACCTTTCTTTCAAAATCAACACTTGCAGAAATGTAAGTGTGCATTGATTTATGTAACTATCTGAATGATGACTGTTTCTGTATTAGTCTGTGAGCTCCCCAAAGGCAGCACTTTTGTTTTCTTTTGCCTCTGTTTGGTAACTCTCATGCCTAACAACAATAGTCTATCAATTAGTAGCCAAGTCTATTAGTAAATACATGAATGAATGTCTGAACAAGTGAATGATTGAAGCAGTTGCTCCCAACACAGGCATTATAATAAGATGATCTCAGTGATCTGAGCTCCAAGCATATTTTTTCTGTTCTTCCTGGATACATAGCTGAATTATATTCTTCAGTCCCCCTTGGAGTTAAAGTGTGGTCATGTGACTTTCAAGTCATGTGACTTCCAGGTCTAGCTGTTACAATCTTCAACACATGATTCTTTAAGCTCTTTTTTCTTTGTGGCTAGATAAGATGAAGATCTCCATAGCAACCCTAGATGCAAATGTTAAGGATGACTTTGTTTGGTCAGCCTAAGTCCCTCAATGACCACACAGAGTAGACAACTGACAACGTGTTCCGCCATCTTCAGAGCTGTTGAACAAGAAATAAACTTCTAAAAAGTGTGAGCCTTTATATACACAAAGTCTATTTGTTACATCAGTTAGGGTTGAACTAATGTACTTCTTCCCAGTGATTCTCAACTAGAGAAGAATTTGGCATATTAGAATCTCACGGGAAAAGAGGCAGTTGGAAAAAACTCCCCAAGTGACTAAGACATTTCCACCTCCAACTCCCTCAATTATAATTACTATCTTATACATTGTCTGTAGTTTGCAATGAAAGCAGGAATTTAACGATATATTTGACTAGATGAGAGGATTCGTGAATGAGTGGAACACACACACATTCACCTACATGTGTGAACCTAGGAGGCAGAAACAACAAAAATCACAGTTCACCACCAGTAGTGGCAGAGTACGGGTTTTGAGCCTTTTCCTTTCAAATCAATCACCATGTCATAAGTGATCACCATCATTTCAGTCTCTGTGGAGAAGAGAGAGAGGTGGAAAAAAATGATTGGCGACTTTAAAATAGACAGCACAGAATTCCAGTTTAAAAGGCCTGCCTTCTAAGTGACTCACTAGCAGTGAAACTCTGGCAATGTTATTTCACCTCTTTTTCTTCATTTGTTAAAAAGGAGTTTTAATTTGCAACTAAAAATTGCTATAAGGCTACATGATTCAATCCACATAAAAAAATCTGATGGAGAAGAGAGAAAAGTACATCACAGATTATGGCCAAATGTTCCCTTTGCTGTGACAGAATTAGGCATAAGGAGTTAAAGAAACATAGACCACCTGGTTGAGTGGCAAAAAGAGGGGACCAGGAAGACTTAGAGTTGGAAAGAGTTCCTAATCCCAAGGCCAGATGTGAAATTCAAATAACAGAGTCTGGAGCAATTCCAAGGTGATCAGGTGGAGTTTCCTGGATGTCTTGGATCTTTAACTAAATGCTGGAAAAGGAATACAAAGTCAGAGAAGCTGACATGAGACTATAACGTTATCATCACACATTCCTTGAACACCAATGAAATTGTCAGGTACTCTAAAATTTGCAAAGGTGGTGTAGACACAGAGAGGGGATGTCAACAGATACCCAACAGTAAAGTAGAAACCACCTTAGACTGGAAGTCAAGAGTCAAAATTCTTTGTAATTTACTATGTATTTGGCCTCCGGAAATCACACCACCTTTCCCGGTCTCATCGTCCTCATCTGGGAAAAGAAGCCACTATCAAAATGATTACAAATGTATTTTCCTGCTTTGTTTGTTTGTTTTTTATTTTATTTTAAAGATGTGGGGTACAATTCAGGATTAAGTATACAAATGTTCATTATGCAGGTACCCTTGTTGATGAGGTACGTTTTCCTCCTTTTAATTTGTGGCTCGATTTCCATGGCCCTCCTGTTTATCCCAGCTGCATCACTCCACATAGCCTGCAGAGGGCAGTAGACCAGAAATTAGGAAAAACCTGATTTCTCACCAGCTTCACCCCTGACCAGTTGTATGACC
>CAUYQG010279951.1:0-20393 GCA_963574415.1 Tarsius wallacei | reverse complement strand
ATTTTAATTGAGGGAGGGGGTAAGGTAGGTAATTTCTAGGTGACAGAGCATTCTGAGATAGGCCAGGCAGTCCCTAAAACAAGGTACTTGTTGCCAGAAGTTAAGAAAGGGCAGTGGGAAGATATTGAAAATAAACTTTCTCTCTTTTTTTTTTCTGAGTTGGAGTCTCACTCTGTCGCCCAGACTGGAGGGCAGTGGCCGCTCCCGGTCACCGCAGCCTCGACCTGCTGGGCTCTGGCGATCCTTCTGCCTTAGCCTCCCAAGTAGCCAGAACTACAGACGCGCGCTACCACGCCCAGCTCATTTTTGATTTATTGTAGAGATGAGTTCTCACCACGTTGCCCAGGTGGGTCTCGAACCCGCGGGCTCAGGCAATCCACTCACCTCAGCCTCCTAAAGCGCGGGATTACAGGCTGAGCCACTGAGCCCGGCTATAAACTTTCTCTGCTGCAAAATATTTTGAGGAATTGGTGCTCCACTCAGGATAAGAGACACCTCTTCCAACTTCCTGTCCACATGGCCTCTCACTTCCTGGCCCCAGAGCAGCTGTATCACAGTTCCATTTCTAGGTGGGTACATCCCTTATAAAGGCTACGCCATGAGTCAAGCCACCCTCATGGCACTTGTTTACACCATGAAATGTAGGCTCCCAGTGGTTGCCTTAACAAACAAACTGTTAGCACCTGCTGTACAGAAGTGGGGGACACTGTTTTAGCAACTGTTAACTGCTGAAGTTGAAGCGTCTTCGATGGTTAATTTGGTTATCTATGACAGGTGTTTCTTTCTGCTAGGGGTTAACCAGGGTGCACCGCCCGCTGGGTGTCTTACCTGCCCTGCTTTGGCATTCTCACAGACAAAGGCTTCATAGAATCTGGGGAACTCTGGAGCATTGTCGTTCACGTCTAAGACTTTGATGGTGACAGGCACACTTCCAACCTGGGAGGGATTATCTAAAAAGAACACGGAAAACCAAAGATGAGAGTTTAGTAATGCAGAAAAAGAGGTAATGTTCTTTGTTGGAACTGGGTATTTACCTGGTCAGTCTGGTTTTGAAAGGAATAAAGTCCCTGGATGTGGTAACACAAGCATAGGGTGCATATGTTGCCTAAGAGTGTAGCTAGACATAAGAAGTTTGGACAGAACAAGATGTGTGTAGGAGAGTGTGTTTAGCAACAGTAATATGAGGGGAATCCGAGACGAGGGAAGCAGGAGTCACAAAATGAACCTTAAGGTGAGGTTTTGAATCACCCACTTGGTTCCATACTTTGGGTTCTGAAATTAAAGGCAGGTCTATTCTATGTTCTGGGCTTTAGAACAAGCCATTTCTGACCTGATGCATACTGTGTGGCACTGCTTGGCTCTATTCCTGTGGAATAATCAGTTCTTTGAATTGTATTTCCAAAGGTTTCAAGTCATTCACTGGAATACAGATAACACCGCACATTTATTTCTGCTTTGGGACTAGGGGTATTACAGGATCAAACACACACCAAATCCATTAGCTTTGGCTGGGGCAGACGTTACTCCATCACTCATGGAGAAATGTGTCTTTTTGGTCTGTGCGTTTTGCTTGGGACTACCACACAAAGATAGTTTCACAGCCCCATTAGTGCCCCTGCTGTCTTTTGCTGTTTTGGTCCTTACCCCAAGAAGACAAAGTAGAAATTACAAGACACAGACATTATTATTGGTTAATGATTTTACTAAATCTTAGAATGCATTGTTCTTCTGGTTTATTTTTTCCCCGCTGAATACTTCTATTGCTTGATTACCAGAAAGTGCCATAATTAAAATTTATTTTTTCATTATAACAGGGGTATTTATTTATAGGAGAAATAGTGAAAATTTCATAAAGACATAAGAGGATAAATAGGATCTACAATTCTACCACCAGAGATATCCATCATGTACGTAACAGTATGGAGTGTGTGTCCAAAACGTGAGATACATACATACACACACACACACACACACACACAAGTTACAGTTAAACAAAATTTTAAAAAGTTGAATTCAGAACTTTAATAGTTTAGGGCAAGCATATCCCATGCCATGCCATTGAATTCTATATACTTTGAAAGTATGGGTGTTAATGTCTACATGATATTTTCATTTGACTGTATGTTGTGCCATAATTTACTTAAGATGGTCTATTATTAGACATTTAAGTAGTTTCTATTCCCCACACACTTTAAACTAACACTACAGTGGAAATTTTTGTATGCAAATCTTTATTGATATCTATAATTATTTCCTTAAGATAATTACTAACAGTAGAATTCCTAAGAAAAGTAGTATGAATATTTTGGAGAATTTTAATACATATTACTAAATGGTCCTACTGCATGGCAGTGCCTAGTTATATAGCCAGTAGATTAGGGATGAACCTTTACCTGCACCAGGTATCGTGAAGAAAAATTGAATGTTGTAGTATACAATCTAATTTTTGCTAAGTCTATAGTATGTATTAATCTGCTTTTTATTGATTCCCCATTCCATGTATAAGTTTGTTATGTTGATAAATCTGCCTTTTATAGTAAGATGTCTCAAATTCTTAGAGGTGTGGATATGTGTATGTGTGCATGTAATAAGAGTGATATGTTATAAATTTTTCCTTTCATCCAATAACAATATTTTATGCTATTTGTAAATTCTCAATCTTATTAAAGATTGAAAGCCTCTTAGATTTCTTAGGAATCTTCCCTTTTCCTTATAGCTACTTGAGTTAAGAATGCTGTCTTTCTTGAGATACCCAAAAAACGTTTGAACTGAACGCATTAACTTACTTGCATAAACCAGGATTTCCATTTCTTCCCTTAAAGAATGTAATTTTTGTTACAAGTTCTAGAAACTTCCACTTTCTATAATACTTGTGTATTGTCACTACATGGAGACCAATGTATTGTGCTACTTACTCATTTCCATGGCAAGTACAGTGATATTATGCCAAGAAAATTCTTCCCGGTCTAGGGGTCTTGCAGTCATGAGGGCACCTGTCGTAATGTCAACATAGAAAAATCTTCCAGGGTCACTGCTTCTGTCAATGGAGTATCTGCAAAAACATGGATTATGCTCATCATTTGTATTTGGATAAATATACGACAACATACCACATTAGAGAACTGAGTGCATATTATGTGAAGCATGGCTCTGCCAGTTCTGAGTTATGGATACTTAGAAGATTTCATTTGTGATGTTATCATGTTCAAAACCAAAAACCAGTGAAAAAAATTGAAGCAGCAAGTTTTTTTGGTTTTGTGTGTGCGGATATAGCGAGCCTACTCTGACGCCCCACCTCCAAAGTGCTCCCAGATTCAGAGATGTCCTTAGCCAAGTGACAATCAGGGAGCTGGCAGCCCAGCCAGCACCAGCTACTCTTGGCTCAGAGCAGCTGTGTATTCAAAAAATTTTTTCATTCAAAAAGTGAGCAGGTCACCAAAAGTCTCAGGGCAGTTTAAAGCTGTCGAGAGATAAATTTATGCTTGAAACTTGAAACTTTCTCTTAAGACTTGAAACTTCCCCAAGGATTTTGGGACATTGTAAATATCAACCCCTATGTGTTTTTCTTCAAAAGGAATTTTATTCGAATGAGTTCTCAAATACTAATCTAAACTGAAAAAGGGGAAAAGATATGGTTTAGTTGTACTGGTCCTTGTACATGGTATTATCTGTTGGGAAAAAAAGCTTTGCACCAGGCCTTTTGTGAATATGCTAAAGACTCACCTCCTGGCAAACATGGTAATGGTGGTATATTTACTAGTTGAGAGTTCTTGTCTATGGAATACTTTAGTAGGATGGACCAGATCTGTCTAGGTTGCTAATTGGGACACTGGTAGAAAATATTTGCAAATAGTATATTAAATAAGGAGCTAATATCCAAGATGTATAATAACAAGAAAACAAATAACTGTCAGTTATTGAATATTAGGTACTTTATGCACTTAATACATAGTTTCTTTTAAAATTTTTACATCTCTGGGAGGAAGTTATTATCCCAGTCAGCAGATAAGAAAACTGAGGTTTAGAGAAATTGTTAAGTCTCCCCACCTTTTCTTTTATGGGTCGGGGTTTTTCTCTGTCACCTGGGCTCGTATGCAATGTTGCAATCAAAATTCACTGCAGCCTTAAACTCCTGGGCTCAAGTGATTTGCCTGCCTCAACCTCCTGAGCAGCTAGGACTATAGCCTCATGCCATCACACTCTGCTAATAGTTGGTTTTTAAAATGAAAACAAGAACAACAACGATAAAAACAAACAAAACAACAACAAAAACATATGCCTACAAAGTTCATATAAAATGAACTGCAGTGTTACTTTTTTCCTATGTATAATTTGTGGTTGAGTTTTAAAGTTTACTGACTATTTTAAGAGTTGAATTTTCCCTTAGGAAAAAAAATACTGGTTGGGTTATGACAGTTTTATCTTTCAGCCCCCAACACAGGAGTAAAACCCAGCCATGTGGTCCATGGAACCGTAATCCTGATGGCAGCCCTCCAAGTTGTAGGCATGATGCCAAGGGGAGAGGCAGTCTCTGATAAAGCAGCCTTCTACACTCAACCCTCCACCACCTTAGTGAAAGTCACAGATGGTGTGGGAGATGGAGTGATAGAAATGACTAACTGACAGGACCTCCGACAGCCCTGCTCGGCTGACACACCGGGAACCTTCCTCAGAGAAGTGGTCCCTCATCAAGGGGAATCCCTCCCCAGTTCCCCAGGTAACCTGAGTTGAGGGGATAATGGCCTTCATTTCTCTGAATGGGATGCTGGGTCAATTTTCAGGAGGCAGGAGAACAAATTAAAGGTGTAGGTACAGATGGAAAATGAGGAAATTGGGACACACTAGTGAATTATGTAGGTGTCTTTCCTTTCTGAACCGTAATTTTCTCACCTCCCATGAGCAGAGTCAGCATAGTATACACATACACAGCTGCTCTGAGCCAAGAGTAGCTGGTGCTTGCTGGGCTGCCGGCTCCCTGATTGTCGCTTGGCTGAGGACGTCTCTGAATCTGGGAGCACTTTGGAGGTGGGGCGTCAGAGTAGGCTCGCTATATCCGCACACACTTTAGGAAGGCACAGGAGGGCAGATTGTTTGCACACTAGCAGAAGTCTATTTCAATTGCCAAATGGCTCAGTATCCTACTTCCCAGAAAGTCCTTTAGCATGTAATAAAAATTCAGGGAATGCAAGCATTGTCTTTTTCATGTACATGTAACTAAATTTGGGTATTTCATTTGGGGGCTTACCAGTAAATGATGACCACCTTATATCCCTGAGTACACCGTGTACTTTCTAGAAAGGAGATGATAAAAGTCCTAATAATGTTTGAAATTTTAAAATGGCCTTTATTTGTAACATTTTAACTTCAGGTGATATGATGATTTTTTTTTGATGATTTAATAGATATTTGCTTTGTAGGAACATAAATCTTATTTATTCTTGTAACAAAAATGCAGAAGATGAATTAGATAGCCATGTAGCATATAACATACACAAATTATTTTAAAATAAAATAGATTTTACATAAAAATAAAGATAAAATGAGCAATTTGGGGAAAGATAACGGAAGAAAGCAATTCTTTTTTTTTTTCTTTTTTTGAGTTGGAGTCTCACTCTGTCACCCAGGCTGGAGTGCAGTGGCACGTTCCTGGCTACCTCAGCCTCGACCTGCTAGGCTCCGGTGATCCTTCCGCCTCAGCCTTCCAAGTAACTGGAACTACAGGTGCACGCTACCACGCCCGGCTAATTTTTAAAAATTTATTTATTGTGGAGATGAGGTCTCGCCAAGTTGCCCAGGCGGGTCTGGAACCCGCAGGCTCAGGCAATCCACTCATCTCAGCCTCCCAAAGCATGGGATTACAGGCTGAGCCACTGAGCCTAGCTCAGAAAGCAATTCTTAAACAGGTTTACTAAATGACAGCCAGAGATCTAACTTTTAGGTGTTTTTCCCTTTGAGTGTCTAGGACCTCAATGTGCTACTTGATTCAGGGACCATTCTTTGCTGCTGTGGAACAGTAAAAGAGTTAGGGACCTTATATATAGCATTTGGAATTCTGCTCTTTGCAACCAAAATGGAGAGATAGAATTTTCCCCAGGTCTGAAACCTGAGGCTTTGCTTTGTTCCATACCTGAGGCCTTGTTTTATTATCTCCAGGCCTGTGCTGTAGTTCTTGCCAGTGTCTTTTTTTGAGTCGGAGTCTCACTCTGTCATCCAGGCTGGAGTGCAGTGGCATGCTCATCGCCACCACAGCCTTGACCTGCTGGATTCAGGTGATTCTTCCGCTTCAGCCTATCAAGTACCTGGAACTACAGGCGCCTGTGCCACCACGCCAAGCTAATTTTTTGTAGAGACAAGGTCTTGCCATGTTTCCCAGACTGGTCTTGACCCTTGGGCTCAGGCAGTCCTCTTGCCTCCACCTCTCAAAGGCGTGAGCCTACACCTGATGTTCTTGCCAGTTTCTATCTCAGGATCTAGAGTCCTGCCCCAGAATAGCCCAGTGGACCCTGTTCTGTGTCTCTGGCCTGTTCCCTGTTGCATTTATCCTGGCTGGGTTCTATTGGAATAGCCAGACATTCCATTATGGGCCTTCCTGATGCTGATTGACATGCTGGCCTACTGATGGTTCTCAACTGGCCTGTCATCTGAAGCAGCACTTTGTGTTAGCCAGACAGGATTCCTTTATTTTGTCTATCTCATTTTGTTCCATGGCAGTCATGGCTCTAGACCTGCTGGTTTTTCTCTTTTATTCTTAGGCACGTTTTGAAAAGAACTTTAGTCCTGAATACTGCGTATACACTCTAGGAGTATGTGGTTTCCTGACTGTGCTCAGTTTCTATTTGTTATTCTGTAGTGTAACTCTTAGCAGAACCCTCTTTCCAGTGCTTACCACATAGGGGTGCAGCATCAGAATCTGGAAAGAAGATGTGGAAGTATCCATTGGGTTTCTGACAATTTTAGAAATGGGATCTGATTTCCTCATGTTTGTGCTTATTTTGTTTCAAACAGTTCCCCCCATAAAGTTTTCCCCTCAGTATCTTCTCTGATATGAATAGACTAATCTATTGGGGATTAACAGATATATAATTAAAGATTAAAATCAGAAGGTATGTATTCTTGACTTCTGAAAATATACATTTGCAGTAAAATCAACTTCATTTTTGTTGTGGTTATTCAGGGAATAATATGGTTGCACTAATTTCTCCCCATACCATTTTACATTTAAAAAGCTTAAGGTTGAAATATCACTTCAGTAAAGTTGTTAGATTAGTTGCCTTTGAAAAAAATCAAACATCAAAATTCAAACAAAATAATTCAAGCCATTTGAATGCCTAAATGTGTAAAACGTTTACTGGTTGGTTAGAGGAAGCAGATATCCCCTGACTATAGTTATTCTCTGGAGAGAACCATTCTTGTTAAGCTACAAAAGGACATTTTCATTAAACACAAAACAGCGCTAGGTGAGGGAAGTAGCCAGATGACAGAAAAGGCATTTGATAAATCGGGGTGTGTTTCAAATGTGTTGTCTGCACTAAAGCCCTCGATTCATTTTACTGTGTGGTTTTCAACAGTTATTGTGACAGATGGCCGCCAACAGCCTTGGAATCCTGACCTTTTGTGTCAGGCTTCAAAAGCTTGGCAGTTGCTCTGGAAGGTTGAGGTGTCAACCTGTCCACCAGCTATTTGCACTCTGCTTCTGGAATTGATGGGAAATGACCATGATCATAAGAGCAGCTCTCCTTTTCCTGAGAGGAAGCATCTTGGTTGGAATCTTAAATTTCAAAACATACTTTGGAGAGACAGGTGGGTTTCAGTATAAAGCCCTACCTGGCTGGTCTACATGGCATCGGAGTAATTGATAATAGAGTAGTTTCTATGCCTGCTTTTTCTATAGTATATGGAAATCTGTATATGGTATGTTATTTTCTCCATTCTTTTAAAAGTAAAAAATGTCAAAGGTTCATCAAGGTTGAAAGAATGTGCCTTTATACTCACCAGTAAGAGTCAACAGAATTTTAACTTTTTGACATCTGCGCATCTGACTGTGCTTTATCTGAATCGGTGGTTCTCAACTGTTGGTGATTTTATGCTACTTCCCTGGGTCATTTGGCAATATATGGGGACATTTTAGGTTGTTACAACTCAGAGAGTGCTACTGGCATTTAGTGGGTAAAGGCCAGAGATGCTTCTAAACATTTTTCAGTGCACAAGGCTACCCCTCACAACAATATAGAATTATCCAGCCCCAAATGTCAATAGGACCACGATTGAGAAGGGACGTGTGTGTGTTTGAATCAATTAAAAGTGCATTATAGACATAATGACACTTCAGTTGTAAATAACATGACAAGGCCATGTTACCTAAACAGCAAAAAAGAAAGAAAGAACAAGGAAAATCTCCAGAGATGGGATTGAGAAGGAAGAAGCAAAGGGAAAAGTGCAAGAAAATTACATACACGGGAAGGGAAGAGTCCAGGATATAAGGAAAAGGTGAAATCTGTGGAAAAACCTGATTGAGTTGTTGGTCACATCTGGGTCCTTGGCAGAAATGATTTGTATGGTTGTTCCAATCGCTACATCCTCAGGCACCTCCACAAAGTAAAAGCCAGGTTCAAATATAGGGGGCTCGTCTACATCTTCCACACTGATGTGTACCGTTGTTGTATCTTGAAATGGGCCCAGGTTCAGAAAACGCACCTCTAGGTGAGGATTGGCTCCTTCTACCTTTAAAGTATAGCTTTTCTTGCTTTCAAAACTCAGAGGCTAAAAAGTAATGACAGGAAAAGCAATTAGTCCCTAGCATATTTATCAAGTTTCAAAAGGATGTCCAATATTGATGGCTGGTGGGAGAATTCCCAAAGTCATTAAACCTGTGGGAGAGAGGTAAAGGGGGAAAAAAGAGAGTTTTTTTCTTGCCCTGCAGTTCTTGGTCTTAAAGTCAGTTTCAATTTGGGAAAGGATGATAAGAAAGATGCCAGATATTTCAGAGATAGTTAAAGAAACTAGTTTGATGATTAAGAAATCTATTTACTCTGAGCAAGTCTGGCTTTAGCTTCAGCCTTTAATGAGCATGGTCTTTAGGGAGAGTCCTGGGACCTCCATAACCTCTCAAGTCCTGGGTCCATATTGCCTGGGACTGTCTCAGTTCTAAAATGAAAAGTTTTATTCCCAGAGGGTTGGTTACTTTATCTTTAGACATGCTTGCTCATTTGAAAACGTGTCCTGACAACGAAGAGTGAGCTTGTGTTCTGTTCCAGAATATCTGGGCAATTGAAGCCCAGGCTTTTGTTTTTTCCTTAAAAAAAAAAAAAAATCCTTCTTATGTACAAATGCAATAGTGATTCTTTCCAAGAAACTATCATAAGTATCTCACAAGGGTTCTCAGGGTACCGTGTCAGACCAATATTTGTGTTTTTAGTTTATCATAGATGATCTCTTTTAAATCCTTTTAAAAATCCTAATTTGACACCTTATTTTTGTTGAAAAAGCAGACCCAGGAAACTCAGAAGACTAGACTAAGCAGACAAGGATATGTAGTGTCATAGCCAAAATGTTGGCCTGTGTGTATGAATTCGTCATCCAGGGCTCATCTACAAGACTTTAATTTTGTCTATAAAATTCCATCTCATAAAATATAATTTTTTTGTTTTTTTTCCCTTTTTTGACTTGCTCCTACCTTTGGGATGTCTTATTTAAATAAATACAGCAATCCAGGGCAGAAAGTAAATTTAAATGCTATTCATGAAGAAGAATACATTTCTTTAAGCTGACAAAAAAAGTTTAAGTGTTTTGAGCCACAATCATCTCAGAACATCAATAGTAAAAAAAAAAACATGGAAAGCAAGTTCTACAAAATGATTACAGTGGCTCGCAAGGCAGTTACTAAAGCTTAAAAGTCATATGTCAGCATGGTGATGACTTAAAGTTTTTCTAGCAAAGTATCACTTTTTTCATACAATCTGCTGAATGTCAGCACATTTCATGTTAGAAAGAGGCATGTGCCCGTTTAAGCAACTGCTCTGCTTTTGAGAAACAAACATCGAGAGGAGTTGCCTTAACTGGATTTGTCTTTTTTATAAATTCATATTTTGTTGATACATAATAGATATACACATTCTCAGGATACACGTGATAATTTAATAGTCATATAATTGTTATTTTCACATTTTAATACAAAAAAGTTTTGTTTTGTTGCTGTTGTTTGGTTACCCTTTGTTCAGCATTTACTTAGAGCCACGCATTGTGCTCCTTGTTTCATGGATCACCAGCCATTTTCACTAAACCAAGCAGCACGTTGCCACCAGCCTGCCTGCCTTCATAGTTGTCAGTCAAAAAACAGGGTTTTCATAAGAAGGAAAATTTGCCAGTCAGATTATAATATGTTTGAAGGACTAGTCTAACCAAATTATTTATACTTGCTCCCTAAATCTAGACACGTCTCTTTCCTGGTAAATTACATTACACTTTCTTTATTATTTGTAACCCAAAGTGGATGTTGTTTACATTAGATTTGAGTTAGGCAAAAACTTTTTTCCCTTAACTTTAAGTCATTTTTCTAATATGATGCGAAATGTATATATTTTTTTAAAGTAATGTGTCATTTATATATGTTAAAATTTATTGTAGAGTTTTGCAAGCTTTGACAGTTGTATGCAGTCATGTGTCCACCATGATTATCAGCCATAGGACTATTCCATCACCCCTGTGAACCCCCCCACCCGTGCCCCTTTGTAGTCAACCTCTGCCCTCATGCCCAGTCCCTGGCAACCACTGATCCATGTTCTGTCCCTATTGCAAGAATGCCATATAAATGGAATCATATAAAAAGAACATGTAATCTTTTGAGTCCCGGTTTCTTTCACTTAGCATGATGCATTTGAGATCCATCCATGTTTTTTGTATGAATGGTAGTTTTTTATTTTTATCACCAAGTGATGTTGCATTGTATAGATGTACAATAGTTGATTTACTCATTCTTCACTAGAGGTACATTTCCCCCCCAATTTCTTACAGTTATGAATACATCTGCTATGAACATTTGCATATGAGTTTTTGTGTGAACATAGGTTTTTATTTTATTTGGGTAAATACCTAGAGGTGAGATTGTAGGATAGTATGGTGAGTATATTTTTAACATCATAAGAGACTTCCAAACCAATTTTTTTAAATGACAGTAGATTTTGAATTCCCACTAGGAAGTACAAGAGTTCTAATTTCTCCACGTCCTTATCAGTACTAGGTTTTGTCAGTTTTCAAAAATTGTATCTATCCTAGTGTGTGTGAAGTGGTATCTCATTGTGGTTTTGATTTGCACTTCCCTGATGCCTAATGATGCATCTTTGTATGCTTCCTGAGATCATTATATAGTCTGTATTCTTGTTATCAAACCTGTGATTTGCAAATATTTTCTTCTGATCTGTGTTTTTTGTCTTTTTGTTCTCTTAATAGTGTCTTTTGAACAGCAGAAACGCTTAATTTTGATGGTCTTGCCACTTTTTCTTTTATAGATTGGGATATTGGTGTCATATAGAAGAAATTTTTGTCTAACTAGGGTCACAAAAATTTTCTCTTGTATTTCCTTTTAGAACTTTTATAGGGTTAGTTTTTTTTTACATTTAAGTGTATGTTCCTTGAGTTTATTTTTATGAGGTATAACCAAAGTTCATTTTTTTTGCATATGGTGTCCAATTGTTCCATACCACCTGTTGAAAGCACCAGTGAGTTTTAAGTTATGTTGACATTTCTTTGAAAATAAGTTACTTAATGACTTTTAAACTATTTAAGATTATTGTCTTGCACCTTTAAAATGGAAAGAAACATTGCTTCTAAAATACCTTAAGCTTTAATTAATTAATTAATTAATTAATTAATTTTGAGATGGGGATATCACTGTGTTGCCCAGGCTGGTTTTGAACTCCTGGACTCAAGTGATACTTCTGTCTCAGCTTCTTGAGTAACTGGGACTACAGGCATGAGCCATCATGCCTGGTTCCTGAGCTCTAAATTGTCCACACTTGATATATGAGTTTGGCTCCTTCCTCTTGAATAGTTTGTGTTCTTATTAGTTTAAACAGCAGATAACAATTTATTTGTGTATCCGTAATGGTAAAGCAAAGAGTAGTCATATCTGAGAGCCTAAGTTCCAAATTCAAGAAATTTCTTAGAATGAGAGCATATAAAAATGAAAAACCATTATATCCTTAAAAATTAAGTCACGAAAATTATGGCACAAAATAGGAATGCAGCTTTAATTATTAACTGAGCAGAATTAAGTATTCCCTCCCCTGTTCTCAAGCACATTATCATACTTTCATTATAGCTGTTCTTATTTTGTATTATACATACTTCTTTATATGTAGAATCCCTTCTCCAGACTCAGAGCAAAGGCTGTGGCTTAGTCAGATTCTTATTCCCCAATGCCTAGCAAAACTTAAAACCCAAAATGTAACCAAAAAGATTTGTGTTAAATTGAATAATGCAAAAATTTCTCAATGTGAGTTTGAACAAATACTGGTTGAGTAGTGATATGTACAGATTTTACATTATCATATTTCAATAATTTTGAAATGTACATTTTTTTCATGTATCACTTCTCTAGTTGCTGGCACCTTATATGGTTGCTGTAGGCTCAGCAGGAGATGATGGGATCTCTATAAGCAGTAGTTGCTGCCTATGCAACCCAGACCTGATCAAAGCCACTCATGTTGTTGTGTGTGAGCTGAGTGCTGCACGCTGTTGGTTCTGAATTTTATTGTCTTCTGAAATGTCATCTCAAAGATTGTGCTATAACTTGGTATTGAAACAAAAGTTGTTGTGTAGACAGAATGGCACGGAAACAACAGCGGGGAGTAAATCTGACAATGGTGAAACATATTGTCTAACGGGTGTCTGCAAGAGCTCTTTAAATAACCATAAACTAAGAAACTAGAAAGCATTACATCATTTAAAATGGCAGGAATTTTTCTTAAGTGGTACATAAAACAATGATGAGATTTATAATGCATGTCATCTTAGATTGGATGAAATACACAATTTTTGTTCTTTGTGGCCTGCCTAAGAGGAGAATGGACTCTCAACAATTGCTTCTTGTTGCTGGAAGATGAAAGACATGCTGAAGGGTAGAAAATGGCACAACATCATGCTCATTCAGAATAAAGAACATTCTGAAAATTGTATATTTCAAGTTCCACTCCAAGCATTTAAGTTAAGAGACTGAAAATCAATTGATTGATTACTTAAAAGCTAAAAAGACCCAAGGTACTGGGTAGTAATCAGTGTGACTTTATGAAGACCCAGTTCTATCAGTTCAACTTAATTTCTCTTTTTGAAAAAGTATGTGCTTTTAGACAAATCATTGGCCTAAGGGAAATAAATCAAAAACAGAACTTTTGTTTCAATTTTATATGACATTATTAATGACAAAGTTGGAAGATGGGTGTGGATGAGACACCAGAGTGAATGTTACTCCAAAGGCATGGATTGAGCAGTCAGTGGCCTCTAAAGTATTTATTATATGTGATTTGTCCATCTACCCTACTTAATGGCCTCCCTCTTAACTCCATTTTCTGGCAGCTCATAAGTTCAGAAGAGAAATCAATATGACCTTGGCAAAATTGATCTATCTTTTGATTAAACGTGGATATAGTTTTAGTAACGACAGTGAAAGACAGTGTTCCCTGTTGTTATAAATGTTATCTTTTCTCCAGGTAAGGGAGAAAACATATTTTGAGATTTCTTTCAGCTACAGAATTTTACTACCTAATAGATTTTTAAAAAATGATTTGTAGTAGGGTCTAAACTATGTTGTGGTAATTTAACATAAATTAGTATTATAATATTACTTAGGTTTACCTTATTTATCATTTGAGAATCTCAAAAGCTCTTTTATTGGTTGCTTAATTTTTTGAATAGAATTTTTGTATCAAAGAAACAATAACTTCAGAATTTTGAGCATTTACCTTGTTTACAGTCACTAGTCATGGTTAGCCTTGTATTATTGTATACTTGAGGCATGCTGCATAAAAGGAAACCTATTACATACACCAAATTGGTATTGTTATTTTTAGTCACCTTTTATAATTCTGATACGTGTTTTTAATTCTCAAAGAATGAGAATATAATAAAAATTACAGTATTTTAATAATATCCAGATTTATTGGATTATTTAGAAGTTAATCTCAGTATATCACACTGTTTTGAGGTTACTATTTGCTGGCTACAAAAATTTCTGGTTGGTGAAATTCTGTATATGTGTGTTCCCTTGCCATGTATGATTGCACCTTAAATAAATATAGGACAAGCATATGATCTTATTCTTTCTTTCTTTTCTTTTTTTTTTGAGTTGGAGTCTTACTCTGTCACTCAGACTGGAGTGCAGTGGCCACTCCCAGCCACTGCAGTCTCGACATGCTGGGCTCTGGCGATTCTTCCACCTCAGCCTTCCAAGTAGCTGGAACTACAGGCGTGCGCTACCATGCCTGGCTAATTTTTGATTTATTGTAGAGATGAGGTCTCGCCAAGTTGCCCGGGTGGGTCTTGAACCCATAGGCTCAGGCAGTCCACTCACCTTGGCCTCCCAAAGCGCTGGGATTACAGGTTGAGCACTGAGCCTGGCTCTTTCTTTTCTTCTGAAGCAGTGTTAATTCAGCTCTACCAAACAGCATGGAATAAAGTTATTATGAACACATATTAATGTGTGCCACATTTTAAGTTATGATTTTGTTGCCGTTGTCAAGGTCATCAATGACTCCTTGTTCCTAAAGTCTGTGGTTAATTTTCGATGTTCCTATTTGACCTGCAGCTGCGTTTGTCATAGGTGATCACTCCCTTAGCTTGGAAACATTTTATGCCTTCAGGACACCACACTCCCTTGATTTCCCTCCTGCTTCCCTGGTCTCGCCTCAGTCTCCTTGCTTGTCCTTCCTCGTCTTCTGAACTCTTGTGTTGGGGTGCCTCAGGCCTCATTTCATTGTCCTCTTTCTGTCTATGCTCAGTCCCTTGGACTCTCATTCTGTTTTATTGGCTTTAAGTACCATCTATATGCTTATGACTCCCAAATTTATACTTCCAGCCCTGAACTCTTCCCCCTGCTCCCGATGCTTATAACCAAAGCCACTGCCCATCTCTACTTGGTGTCTCATAGAAACTGCAAATGTCCAAAACTGAATCCCAGTACATGTCACTCCCTGCCACCTGCTCTATTTGCAGACTCCATTTCAGTTAATGGCAACTCTATTCTCCTTGTTACCCAGTTTACTCTTCTCTTTTATATCCTCACCCAAGTTTTTAAAAAGTCCTGCTGATTCTGCTTTTTAAAATATATACATATTCTGATCACTTCCTATCACCTCCATGCCCACTACCCTAGGCCAGGCCACCATCATCTCTTACCTGGATTAGTGCATTGGTTTCTCAACTGCTCTCCCTGTTTCCATCCTTGCCTTATGTTTTTTTTTCCTCTCCAACACGGCCTACAAAGTATTTTATAATGAAAGCCCAGTCATGCCACACAGTTGTTAAAATCCTCCAGTTGTTCCCCACTTTACTCAGAGTAAAAACTGGAGTTCTTATAGTCATCCTGTACATTTCTATGCAATCTCTGGCCCTTTTGTGACTTTTCTGACTTTTGTCTCCCCTCCATTAAGCCTTATATCTCCCTTGTTGTTCTTGAAACACAAAAGGCATCTTCCCACCTCAGGGTCTTTGTACCAGTTGTCCTTTTGCCTGGAATACTTTCCTCAGTAGTTCCATGCTCATTGACTTCTCTTTAGGACTGCCACGTACACTTCTCAATAAAAGTCATTTATAATCACGTCCACCCTGTCAACCTGCCTAATTCAGTGCTGTGACTCTGCTTGCTTTCAGTCTTTGAGTAGTTGTCACTTCTCTGTGAGGTCAATCCCAACCACCTAATTTATATTTGAAATCATCTTGGCTTTCCTGGTCTCACTTATTTTAATTTATTCTGCCCCCTTCCCATATAGATTATCACTTAATAGACTGCTTTAATGACTTGCTGTTTTGATTGTTTTCTTTCCCTTTCTAGAAAGTAAGCTCCATGAGGGCAGAAATAAATACAATAAAATGTGTCATTCAAATACAAATATTGATCAAGTCATTAACATCATTAGAGAATTAAGCTACAATTTTTTTTAAGTGGCTAAGTAGAAGAAATGACATGCATGTGCATGTGTGAGCACGCACAGACACACTATATTACTATATTTTTATTTACTCTCTGCATTAAATGCCAGGATACCTGTCACATAGTTGACCCTCAATAGTTATTTGTTGAATGAATCATTTAAAATGTGTACACATTTTAAGAAGAAAATTGTATTAAAATTGTAATACTCAATGTATACCAATAACAAAAGATTAATACAAATCACATTTGACTTCTGCGATTACAAGAGGTGCTCAAAGTGGTTACTATCAGTGTCCTGACAATTCTGATTATGGCGAACTACTGCAGGAATTGTTGCTGGGCGAGGTCTCCTGGATCTTCCCTTGTGCGCATCACACACAGTGCCATGTGTCTCAAACTTATCAGAAATGCATGCACTTGTTAGGTATGTTGGAGATTCTGTTGCATACTCAATGCCTCCATTGTCATTGTACTTCCACAACGTTCTTGAATTTCAAATGCCACTTGAAAATGGTCTTGCACTCCTTGAATGACAACCCTGCTTCTGCCATTTTCTTTGTCCTGCCTGTCACATGGTGATGCTAGCATTCATTTGATTAATGTAATCTTTTGAGTGAATGTCATACTACACAGTGCTACTATACTTCAATTCAACTTTTAAAAGTAATACACAGATAACATCTCTTAAAATTTGTATACATTTTGGGGGCACCCTTGGTATTAGGTTTTTAAATGAATTCAGAATAGAGAAGAAAGCAAGTCAAAAAGTTTTTAAATATATTTCATTAGATATGTGTGTAATAGGGCATTAAAACTTTAAGAAAAAAATTTGTCTTTCAGCTAAGTTATCCCTATATGCTTTATCTCACACAAAGAATTGTTAGCTCACATTCAGATAACTTGGTACCTTATCATAAAACAAAGGAATTTCAAGTGATAATCATTCAGCAGCTATGTTTGATAAAGCTTTTTCAAGTTTAATTAGCATTTATGGATCTTCAAAAGGCGATTTAAAAATCCCTGCATGTTATTTATTGATTCATAAATAATATTATAGCTTGCTTTATTGTTATTTATGGTACACTACAATAAAATTTGTGCTATTCATGTGCAAATATTGGTCAAGTCATCAACCTCATTAGATAATTAAGCTACAACAGTTTTTTAAGTGGCTAAGTAGAAGAAATGACATGTTAATAATATATTTTTATCATGACCTGATATCTTTTCTGTAAGATGATGGCACAGTAAGTGTTTGCATATATGCAGAAGGAGTAAGAGGCTTTTTAAATAAATAATAGAGTTTTTATCAGAGGATTTGAAGCAATGCATATCAATAGTACAGTGGTCCTTAGTAGCACTTTATATACATTAAAAACACAAAAATGATTTGGAAAAAGGAGTTGGATTACCTTCTTCACAGTTATGATGCCAACTTGGAAATTGGGGTCTGTGCTAATGTCAAAGGCATCTGCACCATCTCCATCTACAATGGTGTATTTCATCTCTGCATTGATTCCTTCATCCAAGTCCTTGGCAAACACTCTTCCCACAGTGGAGCTAATTGGAGCAGATTCCAACACACTCATCTGATAATGTTCTATGAAGAAAAGCAAGAATGTGCATTTGTGATGATCTGTCACTCTAAACAAATGCCTCATCATTATCATATCAGGCATGTTGTGCAAAATGTCTTTTTCTTGGTTCAAAAATTAAAACTTGAGTTTTACAGATGAAAACCAAGGTCCAGAGAGGCTGTGCTAACAGTCATACAGGTCATAGCCTGGACTGGATATTCAGTAAGGAGGAGTCAAAATAGCTTGACTGTAATCCCAAGAGTAGGACAGGATGAAAGCTTTGTTTCTCATTCTAGTTAACCTACCTTCAGAGTGGTAGGAAGTACCCTGCTTTGCGATATTTTAGTGCTACTTAAACTGACATATTTCCCCAGATGTCAATTTCTTCTAAGACAGAAAAGATGCTGTGGTCATAAAGCATGTGTTTACTGTTTATAGTTCAAATGCCTACCTTTCCCTTCACAGCCTGGCCAGTGTGCTGGGCGTCCATCTCTATGACCACCTGTTCATAAGCTGTGGAGACCAGTGATCTATAAAGGAGGAACAGCCACAGACAGCAGGGTCCATCAACTCCATGTGTTGTCCCCCAATGTGTCCTTGTACCTAAGACTGCCCACTGCCTGTCTCTGATGCTTCATGTTTTCTTGTTCCAGAACAAAATCCCAAAAAAGTTCTCACATAGATAAGAAGCTCAGAGTTGGCAATGTTCTCCTTTTTAACTTGATATCCTGAATTCACAGTTAAATGTAGTTTATTTTCATTTCCATGAAATTGTATCTTTGCCAGGTTACCTTTTCTGGGGCTCTGCTTTTTAACATTCTTTATTATTTTGTCAATCATATTGTGAATGACTATGTAACAGAGGAAAATCATACAATCACATTTTCAATATCCGCACAGTTCCTTTTATTCTAATATGCTTTGCAAACTGTGGAGAAGCCTCTGGTTTGAGAGTTTGAGTTTCACAAAGATCTGGGGAGGCTGACGGCACCCAGCCAGCTCCCAGCACAGTATCTTGCATTGGAGAGGAAATGGTGCTTATTCTTTGCAAATATGAATTGGGAAATATTTAATGTCTGTACTAATCTGGCAGGTAATTGGATTTCATAACCTCTTTTCATTCACTCCTGAGTTGTTGATGGATTACATTTTATTATTGCTGAACTTTTAGGAAAAACAAACAAGCATCTGCCTACAATTTTTCCCATCCCAGGAAAGATACGATATGTGTTTAAACATATACGTATAATTTCTACACGTGATGCATCATATTAAAAATAATAGCTTGAGATCTTTATATCTCATTATATATGGTTCAGTTAAAGGTGACTGAGCTTGTTCAGTGCAAAATAGTAGGTGTGTCATTTTGTCAACATCCCATAATTAGTTATGGCAATATTTTGTGAAGAAGAAGCAAAATGGAATTTCTACAAAGAGGAATCAGAAGATTACTTAGGCATAGGAGTATATCCAAGACAGGTTTAAAGAGTGGTGAGATCATCTAAACTTAGTTTGAGCAAGTAGATGATAAAATATTCAATAGTGAGATAAAACAAAATTTTAAAAAGTCCAAAAACCATGACTATTTTAGAGGAAACAGATAATGTGCGAAGAATGTTTAGAGGCACAGAGATTTAAATTTTACGTTTCCATTTTGACTTCCATGAAACATAATTCATACTTCCACTCTATCCTAGAATCTCCATTATAAAAATATTTTGAAAAGCAACAACTCAAAATGGTTCATTTAGAATAGGTTACGATGTTGGTTTTGGGAGCAGCAAACCCCAGTTATCCTTGTATTTTGTTCTGCTGTTGTAAAGCTGCCATGTCTGGGGTAACACGACTCCCTATAATATGTCCGAATCCATCTACTTATGAGTAATGTAATAACCTGGTTCTTCTGCCCCTTTGCCTTCATCAGAAATGCTTGTTTAATGTCAAATTTAAGAAGCCAAAGTTCAAGGATGGTCAAGAATTTGTGGTCTTTAGGGTGCACAATGTGAGCACTTCATGAAGTAATTAAGATGGAACTCACAGGATCACCAAAGCACCAAAAAGTCCATGCATGTGACATTTCCTTTTTAAAATTATTTTTATTTATTTTATTTTGAAAAAAAATTTTATTTTAAAGACATAGAGTACAATTCAGGGTTAGGTATACAAATGTACATTATACAAGTACCCTTGTAACTTCCATGAGGCTCTGGTGTTCTGTACTGTAGGACAAGTCAACTTATTAACCTACTTACACCCTTTGTGAAATGCATATCTAGTATCCTGCCTTCTTCTATTATGTGTGTTCCTGGGGACTTTGTGTATACCAGTTGCATGTAAATATTTGAGCTCTCTTTCTGTATTTACATAGATACAATGGAAGGTTCACTTGGTCTGACTGATTCAAAATGCAGCTATTCAGCTAATAGTCAGCCTAATCTGGCTTGACTCTTTCTCCTTTTTTTTTTTTGAGTTGGAGTCTCACTCTGTCGCCCAGACTGGAGTGCAGTGGCCGCTCCCGGCCACCGCAGCCTCGACCTGCTGGGATCCAGTGATCCTTCCGCCTCAGCCTTCCAAGTAGCTGGAACTACAGGCGCGCGCTACCACACCCGGCTAATTTTTGATTTATTGTAGAGATGAGGTCTCGCCAAGTTGCCCAGGCGGGTCTCAAACCC
>CAUYQG010279946.1:0-15354 GCA_963574415.1 Tarsius wallacei | reverse complement strand
TCATCCAAAATAAGTTGTTTTTTTGTTTTTTTTTTGAGTTGGGGTCTCACTCTATTGCCCAGGCTAGAGTGCAGCAGCATGATCATGGCTCACCACAGCCTCGACCTTCTGGGCTCAAGTGATTCTTACACCTCAGTCTCCCGAGTAGCTGGGACTATAGGCATGTGCCACAATGCCTGGCTAATTTTTGTTTTTATTTTTATTTTTGAGTTGGAGTCTCACTCTGTCTCATGCTTCCGGCCACCACACCCTCAACCTGCTGGGCTCTGGCAATCCTTCCGCCTCAGCTTTCCAAGTAGCTGGAAGTACAGGCGTGTGCTACCATGCCCGGCTAATTTTTGATTTATTGTAGAGATGAGGTCTCGCCAAGTTGCCCAGGTGGGTCTCGAACCCGCAGGCTCAGGCAGTCCACTCACCTCAACCTCCCAAAGCGCGGGATTACAGACTGAGCCACCGAGCCCGGCTTAAATTTTAAAAATGTTGTGTAGAGACGATGTCTCACATTGTTGCCT
The DNA here is from genome assembly GCA_963574415.1 of Tarsius wallacei. Classification (NCBI taxonomy): domain Eukaryota; kingdom Metazoa; phylum Chordata; class Mammalia; order Primates; family Tarsiidae; genus Tarsius; species Tarsius wallacei. Next base: position 14,842 of record CAUYQG010279946.1, on the reverse strand, counting down.
AGGCTGGTCTTGAACTCCTGTGTTCAAGCAGTCCTCTCAGCTCAGCTTCCCAAAGTGCTGGAACTACAGGTATGAGCCACCACACAGCCTAATTGTCTTTTTTTTTTTTTTTAATTGAGGTATAACATACATAGTAAACTGCACAAGTTTTAGAGGTACTTCTAAATGAATCTGTATGCATTTGCACCTTGTAACCACCCCCAGATTGAGAGGTAAACCTTTCCAATACTCTAGAAGAGTCTCCCTTGTGTCCCTTCCCAGGCAGTACCACCATAGATTAATTAGTTTTATTTGATTTTGAGCTTCATAGAAATAGAATGAGTATTGGATTCCCGCCACTAACATAAGAGACTTCTAGTTACTTCGTTTCCTCACCGATACTTTATACTGTCAGTCATTTTATTTAGGCATTTTGAAGGATGTGTACTCCAAAGAAATTTAAAGTTGCCCAGAGCTGCTTCCAAATGTCCAGGCAAGAGAACAATATAGTAAAAGAAGATAATGAGGCGGATTTTTTTTTTTAAATTTAGATAAATTATTTGGCCATATTCTGAAATTCCTATATTATTCAGTATATGATTTATTCAAAAATTTTAACATGCTGAAGAGGTACCATGGAAGTCCCTTGACCTGATTCTGTTCTTGGCTTTTCTACTAATTAAATGTGAGAGTTTGGGTAAACTGGTCAATATATTTGACTTCATCTATAAAAAGATAGGCTTGATTAGATAATTTCAAGTGTCTTTCAGATTTTTTCTCAGTCATCTTACATCCTTCTTGAAATAGCTATCTTTCTTTTTTTCCATTTAAATCTATGATTTTAGTGATTTTACAGTTGTCTTTAACATAATTTATCATTCATTCACTCAGCGACTCTAACTTTTCTATAAACCTTCTATGTTCTGGTATTGTTCTGGGTACTAGGGATATACAAGTGAATATGATATTGGCCTGCCTTTAAGGTACTTATACTCTTGCATGATGAAAAATAAGTCATTACAATTTGGAATTGCATCATCTATGAGGGAAATAAAGGTTACTTAGGGGAGCACATGAAAGAGGAATTTGATCTATACTTTAGGGCAAGGAGCACCTCCCAGAGGAGTCATTTTTAACCTGCCACATTGAAGGTCTGTAGAGTTGGTCAAGTGACAGGTAGGGCCAGGACTAGGCAGAGAGAACAGTTGTGCAGAGACTTAAGGGTGAGTCACCCCATGACTTCAAGGAACTCCAAGGGCTAGACATGAAGCTGCACAGCCCAGTTAGGGTCCCATCATGAAAACCTTAAAAGTTTGTCTACAATGACATAGTCAGATCTGGTTGTGGTGAAGAGAGGGAAGACTGGAGCAAGGCTCGTTAGATGTAGCCCTGGTCCAGGAATGAGATGATGATGTTCACAACCAAGTAGGGCAGAAGGGATACAGACATGTAGATGGGTTTGAGCAACATTTAAGAATTGCCATAAATTTGTAGAAGATGATGAGAACAGAAGAGAGATTTTAGTGATTTTATAGTTGCCTTTACATAATGTATCATTCTTTCACTCAACTACTCTAATATTTCTATAAACCTTTTATGTTCTAGTATTGTTCTGGGTACTAGGGATATACAAGTGAATAAGATATTGGGCTGCCCTTAAGGTACTTATACTTTTGCATGATGAAAAATAAGCCATTACATTTTAGAGTAGCATCATCTATCTATGAGGGAAATAAAGGTTACATGAAAGAAGGTTAATTCTCAGGTTATTGATCTGAGTATTATTCTGGTTATTATTACTGAGTAATGAACCACCTAAAACATTGGTTTAACACAATAACACTTTACTGTACTCAAGAACCCAGGTTGTTGACTGGTTTCAACTAGGTGGTTCTTGCTCAGGCTCCCTCATGAAATTATTATCAAATGGTGGCTGGGGTCATCTCATCTCAAGCCTTCTTTATATACATGTTTGGCATGTGGGGTGGGAATGTTGAACAGCTGCACGCTGGACAAGTGTAACCTCCTGGGGTATCTCTCTTCACATGGTCTTTCTGTGTGATGGCCTCAAGATAGCTGGACTTCTCATTGAGGCTGAAGGCTCAAACAGTGAACATACCAAAAGAAACTGGCAGAAACTGCTTGGTTTTTTCCTACCCTATCCCCAGCAGTGATGCAGCATCACTTTTATTGTGTTTTGTTCATCAAGACAGTTACAAAGGCATGCTCAGTGAGTTCAAGGGCAGGCGATTGACATCTCCTGGTGGGAAGAAGGTTGAAGGATTTATGGATGAGTTTTAAAACCACCACAGGCATTGAGGTGGCTAATGGGGTCATGCACTGTGATAGGTAACACTGAAGGAATAGCAGGTTGGTAGGGAAAGTGAGGGGTTAGATTTCAGAGTGACTGAGTTTGAGCTGCTTGTGCAAAATCTAGGTTGATTTCAAGGAGGTAGGTGGAGACTTCGAGGTGAAGTTTGGAGATGTAGTTAAAAATAATATCTAACGTTTATTGTTACTTGCTATTTATATACTATATTGTTAATACCATTATGTGGGAGGCACAATGCTTAGGATTTTTCATGAATTATTCATTTACTATCATTATTTTAGAGATTAGACAATGGAGGTGTAGAGAAATTGAGTTTCATACCCAAGCCAAGGTGTAGCCAGAATTTGAACTGAGTTCTGGTGAATGTCTAAGTTCACATTTTTTTTTTTTTTTTTGAGAAACACTCTGTCACATGTAGTTACATGATCAGGGCTCACCACAGCCTTTATATCCTGAGCTCAGCCATCCTTCCGTCTCCACCTTCTAAACATCTGGGACTACAGGTGTGTGCCATCATGCCTAGCTAATTTTTTGATTTTTTTTTTTTTTTTTTTTTTTTTAGAGATAAGGTGTTGCTATGTTTCCCAGCCTGGTCTTGAGCTCTTGGGCTCAAGTAATCCTCCTGCCTTGACCTCCCAAAGTGTTGGGATTACAGGTGTTAATCACTATGCCCTACTGAGCTCACATTTTTAACCATTTAGAGGGTAACTAAAGCCGTGACTGTACATAAGGGTACAGCTGTGCCCAGAGTGGGAAAGGAAGCACCAGAGGATGCTCAGGGCCTCAATCATTGCTGACACGTCATAGTAGGCATGCAGTTTTATAGAATGACCAAAAAGAAGGAACCTGAAGAGGAGCCTGGAAGAAAGTGAACTGAGAGGCTGGAAGAAAACCCAGAGTGTGGTGTCAAGCAGGTTAAGGACAGAGACTGTTTCCAGAAGGAGGAAGTGGTTGATTTTGTTTAACATTGCCCAAAGATATGGAGGAGAATGTCTGAAAAATGATCACTAGATTTACAGTGGGGACCTTGGCCAGAGTGCTGTCAGAGGCCTCATGTGGGTGCCAGTTAGTGGAGGAGTGGGAAGTGAGGAAACGCTGTTGCTGCAGTTAAGTCTTGTAAGACATTCACCATGAAAGAGAAAAAAGAGGACTGGAATTGGAGGGGCAGGAAGATTACAGGGGTTGCTTTCCTTAAATGGGATACAGATGGTTGAATGCTGATGATATAGAATGTGAGGTCATTTTGCTGAGTGTGACTGAAATATGATGGGGTGGGGGTTTGAGCTGTGTAGGATTGATCAAGCTGCAGGGAAGAACGAGGGCGAGGATGACCAGAGACATGGGTTGATAGTTGTGCAGTGCTGAAGTTGCAGACCATGACTAAACAATATCACAAATGTAGATGGCTGTGTGCTTTTTTTTCTCTTCTAGTCTTTGAAGCTTTCTAGGTATAGTTTCACGAAGGTGGGCAGTTAGATTGTTAAGGACTGGGTTTTTCCCAAGGTGAATCCATGGGTAGACAATGGGATAAAGGTATTTAGAACACTGGCAAGAAATGTTTGAAGTGGTAGACTGTGAGATCTGAGTTAATGGAAAGGGAGGAAATACAAATAAAAAGTAGAAGATGCAAGGACTGGTAGTCTTGATAGGCTGAACTCATACCTTGATGAGGTGTTGCATGGAGTAAGTGATCAGAAAGCTGGAGGGAGAGAAAGTTGAATGTGGGCAGAAAATGGGTATGAATTTAAGGCCACTTAAGTAGGTTCTCTGAGAGAAGTCTCCAGTGTGTGGCTATGACTGGCAGTGGGTAAAAAAGATGGGGAAGTCAGGAGGCAAAAGAGGAAATACAGCCAAGGTATTGAATGGGCCATCCTCATAGATGGTGAAGTCACCAGGACCAGGAAGGGCTTGGGTTGGAGTGAAAGACTGAGCCAGGTATCGGAAATTCTCAGTGAATGAGGCAAGGCCAGCCAATGTCACAAACAAGCAGCAGTAGAAGACACTGGATAGAGTGCCTTTCTGTAAGTCCTGAAAGGATAGGGGAGCTTAACTCTTAGAGTGGAGAAAAGGTGGTCGAGGGTGGTCTCAAGGGATTGAGTTAAGCTTCAGGATTTTAAAGGGTACATTTAACGATGCTTTGCCTACGTAGAGGAATTTGTTTCATGTAGGCTTTGGGTTGAGCTGCCTGGCTTCAACAACAAGTCTGTGGAACCCTGGCAAATTGCTTGACTTCTCATTGCCATACTTTTCTCATCTGTAGGGTAGTGGTAATCCAAGAGAAACTACCTCTTGGATTTATTGTGATGATTTACTGTAATAATACACGTACTCATAGAATAGTGCCTGATATTTCCTTCTCTGCCACCTTCTCCTGCTTTTCATAATAGCAGACAAAAATCCAGTGTTTATATTGGCAGGTACTTTCTTAGGGCTTTATTTGTTTAATCCTCAAAATAACTCTGTGAGGTAGGTACTAGTATGATCTCCATTTTTCTGATGTCAAAACTGAGACAGAAAGGATAAGACACTTGTTTAAGGAAATACAGTTGGTAAGTGGCAGAGCTGGGATTCGAAACCAAGAAATCCATCTCTAAAGCCCCCTTTCCTAACTAGTACTGCGTGGTTAGTACACTGCTACGGCTGTGACATTTGGTTCTATGAGAAGACTAGGGAGGGCGAGGCCTAGAGTGAGATTGGCTTACTGGAGAGGAGGCACAGAACAGTGTATGGTGAGGATAACCTTAAAATGAAGCATGTCTTCCCAAAAGAATTTCATCTAGCAGTTGTCTGAATAGGCGGATAAGCTAGGGTCTCTTCTTTCAGTCTTTTAGACCTGGGTTGGTTGTGCTACAGCGGGTCCTTAACCGGATAGGTAAACTCACAGCTCAGGGACTGAATTCTCAAGACTCTTAGCCTGTTCTTTTCTGCTAAGATGAGTTGTATTCCTGGGGTGGTTCTGATTACTGGTGAATGGGCAGATTGGACCCTTCCAGAGACTCAGTTGCTGTCTGGATCTGCCACTTGGATGGATCTCTTTGGAGGGCTCCCTGAGTTTGAGTCCCTGCTAGTATCAGGCTCCCGGGGCAGAGAACTGGTAGTTTGAAGCACTGAGTCCAGAGCTGATGAAGATGGCCCAGGCCGAGGCCTTTCACCTGGACTGAAAGCTGGTTGCAGGCTGTGTGCAAGAGCCAGGAGTTTGCTTTGCTGTGGGCAGGCTGCTTAGGGCTGTTTTGTTAGCCAGTGATGTCAGCTTTCACGTGTTATATCTGAAACAATTGTGTAGCAATCTGGATGCATTTTTTTGTTTGTTTTTTGTTTTGTTTTCTGAGTCAGGGTCTCACTTTATCTCTCAGGCTAGAGTGCAGTGGCACTATCACGATTTACCACGGCCTTGACCTTCTGGGCTTAGGTGCAGTCCTCACTCTTTAGCCTCTAAGTAGCTGGTACTACAGGGCACCACCACACTAGGCTAATGTTTTGATTTCTTGTAAAGATAGGGTCTCAGTATGTTGCCCAGGCTAGTCTTGAACTCCTGGACTCAAGCAGTCTCCCCATCATGGCCTCCCAAAGTGTTGGGATTATAGACATGAGCCACCGTGCCTGGCTTGGATGCATTGTTAATTGGCTGTGTGATCCTGACTTCCAGAAATAATCCTTAGTTGGAGAGTTCACCTTTTCCTTCCTACTCTTATTTCAGCCATCTCTTCTTTCATTCTTTTGCTACCAAAACTGAATAGAAGCTCCTTCCAGGGCTGTTCCTGGGGCTGCTTTAGATAGTTGTGCCTATTAGACACCGCACAGAGCTGCCTAGCCAAGGGGGCAAGTGGGATCAAAATCCAGCCCCTGTTCAGCTTGCCAAGGCCCCCATTGGCACAGGGATGAATTGGCACAGAGGTGCTTAATGGACCAGCCATGGCCTTGCCTCAGGCCTTTGTTCCTCAGGCCTTTGTCTCTGTTACAGGACAAAGCACGTTGTGTCACTGTCCAGGGCTGGGTTGCCGGCCTCTTAGAATCCCCAGAGCCTGGCACAGGTACACATGACAGGTGCTGAGTAAATGGTTTGACTGAGAGGCTGCACATGGTCATGGTTAGGGCACTGACTGGGAGCCAGACTGCCTGTATTTGCCTTCTAGCTCTGTCGTGAGCCTGCTGTGCAGCCTCTGTGCTTGGTTCCTCATATGCAAAATGGGCCCACTCTTTTACCTCTCAGACTCAAGTTTATATGTAGCATTTAAAAGAGTGCCTAGTAATGTAAGTACTATAAAATTGTTTGCTATTATTGAATTGGGACTTTGTATATAAAACAAGGACTTATGGTACTGTTGTCACCAAAAAAGATTCTACTCTACTTCTATTCCATTTTTTCCATACCAGCCTTTCAAAAAATCTCCCTGCCTCCATCTAATAATCGTAGATAGGGTAACTGGATCAAAGATGTTGCAGCTGCTTGTTGGCGTTCTAAGTGGCAGCTATTTTTGATTTACAGAGGTGAAAGGTCCTGGCATGGCATAGGTGGCCCCCATCTCTCCTCAGGGCAGTCCTGCTTACAGCTGTTACGTAAGTTTGGCAGAATGAACCAACTCACTTTGAACTGAGTAGGCAAATTTTCCGAGGTCCTGCTCTAGAATTATATTATTGTTTGGAACTCTCAGCTCCTCTTTTGTTGGAATCAAACAGTTTGAAAGCCAAGTTTCTGCTTTTGAGAACATTTTCCCCTAGCATGTGTTTTATTGGTCTGTTCTTTTATTTCTTCTTCCTTTATGAATGTTTCCTGAGAGGCAGGGTGTTGTAGAGGAAGGAGCACAGGACTGATTTATTGGGTAATGTTGCTGTTGTTGGTCGTTTTGAATGTTTCCTGAGTGGCTGGTTCTTTTTTCAAGTTACTATGCTAGATGTAGAAAACCTCTTAGGATTATTGGATTTTTCTTTGTTTAATTTTATATATATATACACACATACATATATATATTATATTGTTTGCAAGTAATATTTTTCTTAGCGCAACATAATTTTTTTCATGATTTGTTGGGTTTTCAAGATGTGCATTTTAAAAACTGGGTCATTTAGACAGGGTCATTTGATTGCTTCTGGGTTTCCTTTTGCATTTCCTGACTTTTTCAGCGTCCCTACTGACCTGGCCTTGGGCTGTGGGTATGATTACTTTCTGAGCCCAAAGTGTAGCTTCTTTTTAGTATTTCTGTAGACACTGACTGCAGTTTTTCTGCAGCCTGAGTCTGTAGGAAATAGATTTGTGTGCTAGTTGTGTTTTGTTTTCCGCCAAACATGTTTTTATGTGGGGAGAATACCTAACTGTATTGGCCATCTTTTCACCCATAGTGAATATTTTCCTTTTTTTGTCTTCTGAGTACGTTTTATCATAAATAGGTAATTATGTGAACTTTGTATTCACTTTGAATAGTTTCATAAAAGTAGTTCACAAGAACTATAGAAAACGCAAGTGATAGTAAATTAGTAAAAATTTTCTCTTTTGATTCCATGTTGAAACTAGATCTTCAGTTGCTAACCCTAAATCTCTTTGCATCAGATTCTTTGTAATGTAAGAGAACAAAAATATAATGAGACAAATTGCTTAAAAAGTAGAAATTATAGCCTGTAATTCCAGCTACCTGGGAAGGATCTCCTGAGCCCAGGAAGTTGAGGCTGCAATGAGCCATGATTGTACCACCATACTCCAGCCTGGGTGACAGAGTAAGATCCCTGACTCAAAAAAATAAAAAATAAAAAAAGGAAGGAAGAAAGAAATTTGAAATTACAAAGAGCTATGCAAGATTTGATGAATATTTAAATTCTTTATATAAAGGTTGTCTTGAATAAAACCATTGTAAAAATTATGAAGAAACGATGGAGATGAAAAATCACGAAGATTTATAACAAGCTTATTTTGATTTGGTTCTTTTGTTATCTGTCTTAAAACATTTCTTTTGTATTTCCACTACTCCACAATGCTTAAGAGTTTATCTCTGAGGCAAAAATTATTTATCCCACTTGCTTTATGGTTCTAAGAGTGGGTGTGGGTAACATTTTCCTGCGTGTTCAAAATTAACAAGGACTTTTGTTTTACTAAATGACAAGGTGTGATGCAAATACATCAGTGTTTCTTTGCCTGAAAGGAAATATGGTCACTTGAGATCCTTTATTTTAATTCTGTTGTATAGCCCTGTTTTAAAACACCTTGTTGCAGCAAGAAAAGGATCTGCTAGGTTTTAATATATTCTGTGAAGGATGGATGTCACATTAGCTGTGGGTGAAGAAAAGTCCTACCGTCCTTTTCCTCCCAGCTCTCTCTGACTTTCCTCACCCAACAAGTAGTTATTGAAAGCTTAATGGTTAGCAGGAATGTTGGCATCCTAGATAGTACAGATGAGACTATAGCAGGTGATATTGAATGTAATATACTTCTTTGCTTGTGGGAATACCCCAGATGATGGGCTAGAACAGGGTAGATAAACTTTTTTTTTCAAAAGGTCAGCTAGTGCATATTTTACCCTTTGAGGGCCATATAGTCTTTGTCTCAACTACTCAACTCTGCTGTGATAGTTTGAAAGCAGCCATAGATAATAGGTAAGCAGATGGGTTTAATGGCAAAAACAGGTGGTGGACTGGATTTTCCCGTAGATTGTACCTTGCCAGCCACTGGTCTAGTAGGATAGGACTTACCTCCTCAATAAGGGAGACATTATTGTGTTAAATTTTTTATTGGCATTGGAGTTTTGGTTTCTGTGCTTGGAGAGTGCCTTTAAAGGAGGAGACAATATGATCAGTGGCCTTAGTTATTCGAAGGGCATAAATAGTCTTCTATGAATCTCCAGAAGGCAGACCTACAATGAGGGAGTCAAGTTGTAGGAAGACAGATACTGGTTCAGGTTAAGGAAGAACTCTTATCTTTTGTTCATCTACCTTGAGTAGAAAGTGACAGAGCAGAAGCTAGCTCCCTACTGTTAGGGACATCATAGAAAAGGGTTCATGCATTGAGTGAGAGGTTCAGGTAGATGTGGGGTTTCCTTTCAATTTTTTCTTACTTCTCTGTTGGTTCTAATATATTATGCAATCTCTCTTCTCTTTACTATGAATCATTTAAAAGACGTTGTGGTATAGGGGAGGAACTCAAATGTTTCTTTCCATTTAAGTGGTGAAATTCTTTTTTCCCAACTAATTTTATGCAGAACTGTAAAAAACACAAGTACTTGTTTCATTGTATGTGATAATTTACAAGTTTATATTTGTGATATTTGCTTTTCTTGTGTGTTTATTTTATATTATTATCAGTGAGGGCAATGAAGCTATTTTGATTAACACAACAACCAAATTTAGACCAGGTTGAGAACTGAAGGCTTGTCTTTTAGTTTATTTGGTTTTGCATTTTGTTCGGCCCTTTTGTTGTGGCATTAAGGAAAAACAGGATTCCAGTAGAATCACAGTTGCAAATGTTACAGATTGTAAAGTAGCTCACTGTGCAATCTTGAGTTAATCTTCGGTAAGAAGGCCGAACACAGGATTTATTCTGAGGCTTGATCCCCCCCTCCCCAAAGTTACTCTGACAGCACAAGTTAACGTGGATGGTTTCCAGTGAGTTAAAATTTCATATACAGTGCATTTGAATATGTTGTTCCTCATGTCTCTAAAATAATTAAAATTCAATTTTCCATTTTATAATACTTTATTGCTTCTTTGCAGCCCCATCTGGGTTTGCAGAGTTTGAAAAGCACTGGTTTAGAATTAGACCCAGGTGGAAGTTTAGGTTCTGTCACGTAAGTAGCCTTGGGCTAGTAACCTTTAGGTTTTTAATCTGAAAAACAGTCCTAGAAATACCCACATTGCTTTAATTGTGAGGGCTGAGTGAATGAGAGTGTAAAAACACCCAGCACACAGTAGAACCTTAATAAATGTCAATTTTTTCTTGTGACTTGCAAATGATGTACCATTTTTCTTCTTCTCTGACTTGCATAATCAAGGCCATCCTTTTAAAATGAATTGTATGTGGTTCCACCTGGTCTCAGTAGGTATGGTTACTAGATGTTATTCACCATCTAAATGGAATGCTTGAATAGGAACTCTGCCCTTAGAAATGCAGACACTCCTCTGAAAGGAGTGGGCTGATGAGGGCTGTAGCTCATATTGTTCAAGGGTTGTGAGTCCATCTTCTGGCCTGAATGAAGAGATCCACCCTCCTGATAACAAGTGGAAGGGCAGGAGTTTAAGTCTTGCACATCTACATACCAGAAACATGGGCAATGAGTATAAAGCCTTTATTTATTAGATTTTTATATCAACATCCCTATGTCTGTTTGTTCCCTTTAGTACTTACCAGTAAAATCCAGGCAGTAAGAAGGGCCAGTGTGCATACCTTTGGAGAAACAAGGAGGTGAACAGCAAGGAAGGGAGGGATGGCTTGTGCCACTTGGAAGCCAGGCTTTAGAAGTTACGGGTCGTATCAAAGTGGTGTCCCTTGAAAAAGAAAAGAGAAGTAGGCTGTTTCTGAGAACAAAAGTCGGTAAATCCTACAACCTGAGTTAGGTACTGGCAGCTCTGAGAAAACCCCATGTAGCTCCCTGACCATATTGATTGGGATCATTTGTTTTCAGCAAGTGTAAGACAATGGTGTGGCTGTTCATACAAATCTTGGAGCTTGGGTATATCAGATGCTGAAGAATGGCCCAAAGAAATTGGTCCTAAAGCCAGGCCCAAGGGAAGTCCTATCCCGTCCGTGGCAGTTATGGTAGGCAGTTGGGTTTCTGTTAAGATTGCTCTGACACTACTAAATGGTTTTAAGCAGGAGGTGAAAGGACCTGATTTATGGGCTGGAAACTTGCTCTGGCTCTGGAATGACAAATGGATTATTCAGGGATAAGATGGGAACCAAGGGGACCTGTTGAGGACCCTAGTCCACACTCTGGCAGTAGATGTGGGTGACTTAGCTTAGGATTCACTAAGTTTGGGGAAATGCCTTCACTTTGCCGAGCACCTGATGCTTGCTTGTTTGATTTAATAGGTTACTTTATTACAGCCAGCCATCCATACCCTTGGGTTCTGTATCTGTGGATTCAACCAACTATGGATTGGAAAAATTCGAAGAGAAATAACAATAAAAAATAATAAAATAAAAGATAATTTAGTTAAAAAAACAATTTAGTATAACAACTATTTACATAGAATATACTTTTTTAGGTACTATAAGTAATCTAGAGTTGATTTAAATTATTCAGGAGGCTATGCATAGAGTATATGCAAATATGATGCCATTTTGTATTGGAACTTGAGCATCCATAGATTTTGGTATCTTTAGAAGGTCCTGGAACCAGTCCCCCATGTATACTGATGGACTGTACTCTCTTTTCACATCTGAGGACCATTAATTGAAGTTCTGAGTGGGTAAGTTTTCTAAGAACACTTATTGAATAGTTTGAACCAGGTCTGTATAACCTTAAAGCTTACCTTTCTTCCCTTTCCACAGTCAGAAAAACAAGAGGAAAAGTTCAGGTCATCTAATTAACCAGCAGATAGAAAGTTTTTTTGACCTTTGAAATGGTTGTTGGATCACGTTCTCCTGTAATCAATACTTCCTTCTGGCAGTATTAATTTTTATAAGTTAATATTGAAATACTGATTGACTTGAATATCAGTAATATTGAATTACTAATATTGGTTTAGTAAAAGGGCTTGGCCATTAGAATATTTTAAGGGCTTTAAATATAGATTTGACAGTATATGTGTCATGTTCAAGAAAGTGGCCTAAGATGGTAAATCAAGGAAAGAATCCCTAAAACACATGTGGCATCTTGCTTGTGCATCTTTTTGAAAGGGTGGAGAGGCAAAACAGACTCTATAATGTGGCCCTGGTTTGTCCCTGACAAATGGAAGTTTCTATGGCAGGAAGTTAGAGATAAGTCTTAAAATGAGGATGCTTTGTACCTTAATAGAAATGTGTGTCAGGTAGTATGTAGATAGTTAATTGTCACTAACTCATAGCAGGTTGAGAAGTGATTATTTGCATAAATGAGGAGGAGGTTGAGGGCAAGCACCAGCAGATGCTTGTACACTGTGGAATGTTCCTTGCTTTCACTCATGCTGTCAATTTTGTCTGGAGTGCCCCTTTCTTCCTCTTTATCCCCTTGCACCTGGTTGACTGCTGATCTTTTAAGACTGAATTCAGGAGATGCCTCTCTAAAAAGTCTTTCCTGACACCCTATAATAATGGGTTCAGTGCTTCTCTGTTTCTCTAAAACCCTTTGTACATACCTTTTCTTGTGCTGAACACATTTATATTGCACGTTTGGTACAGGTATGTTAAATTAGTAATTACTGCTGTCTCCTGAGCTGGAAGATCATTGATGCCAGGGTTGAGTCTTTATCTTTGTATACCTAACATTTACCTAGAAGTGCCTGCCACATTAAAAATGCTCTGCAAAATTTTTTTTCTTTGGATTGATTTTTTTTTTTTTTTGAGTTGGAGTTTCACTCTGTAACTCAGGGCTGGAGTGCAGTGGCACACTCACAGCCACCCTAGTGTAGACCTGCTGGGTTCTGGAAATCCTTCCACCTCAGTCTTCTAAGTAGCCGGAACTATAGGCACACACTACCATGCCCGGCTAATTTTGTTTTTTTATTTATTGTAGAGACGAGGTCTCGCCAAGTTGCCCAGGCTGGTCCTGAACCTGCGGGCTCAGGCAATTCTCTCACCTCGGCTCCTAAAGTGCTGGGATTACAGGAAGAGCCACCAAGCCCAACCTGGGTTGAGTTTTTAAATCCCCAGTGCCTGATAAAAAAGTAAAGGAATACATTTTCCAATATAAATGGTACTTATTATTTTACTCTGGTGAAATAGAAGGGGATTTCTTTTTTCTCTCTCCATACTTTCCAATCAGAATTTTCAGAAAGAGAACTGTTTTACCTTCAGCATTTGAGCCAGAAGCTACTTTTATTTGGATATTACATGTGGTTCTTAGTGATGTTTTGTACAAGATGGGTGGGCTCAATTTTTTGCTAGGATGAAATCTGTAAATTCTGATATGATTTATGCCTTCATTTGCTTATTTTTGCTGGGTGATGTTTCAAATCACTGAGGTTATTTCTGCTAGATGGCTCTTCAAAATCTTTGGGATTGAATTTCACAAAGAGATCATGTTTTAAAAATTATTATTATTTTAACAGGGAGAGCAATGATTCCTTTTTGAATTACTGACTGAACTCATATATATTCCAGTCACAACTTGCTTGGGATTGCTTGGGAAGTGTAGACACTGGCTCTTGGGATGTTAGTGGCACTGTTACAACTAAAAACATTTTAGAAAATGTTGAGAGGTCAATTTTATTAGCTTTGCTTTAGAGTGCAAATGTTTCTTTGCAGCTTGATTGTTACCACGCTTTTTCCAAGTTTGAAGAAGCTATAAAATAGATGTTGAGGAACAAAATCCTCCACATTTTGTAAACAAAACCTCATTTTATTTTGTAATGAGTTTTTTAAAAAGTTGCTTCCCCCCTAACCCCCATTTGGGGAAAAGTACTTTCTGGTATGTACTAAGGGAGTTGTTAAATAATGCACTGTTAATGTTTTCAGTGACGACACTAACAAAGGAGATACTAGTTCTGAAGTAGGTGGCATTCCCAAGCATTTATTTCCAGTCTGGAGGAATGACTAAAGCATGATGACAGAAACGACCTTTATTCAGAGAGGATTCCACCCACGCAGCACCTTGGAGCTCCCATGTACCTTGGGTATACAGGTCTTTGCCTTCTGTATCCCCCGAATCTTACATCTTTGCCTCCAGCCTATTTGTTTGCTATTGAGAGGATGCTGGATCTTAGTTAACTTTATTGGGAAGCATTTGATCCCAGCTAGGGCCTCATCTGAAGAGTTTTTAGTGCTCCCTTATGCCCTTGTTTCACCAATTTTTAACATGTTACTCCCAGACTCTGCAGAGTTGACCTGGCTATGTTAACTTTTTAATTTTCAACACAAGCAAAATTTTTGAGGAGAAAGTAAGGAAATACAACTGTCATCTTGCTTTATGTCAGCATGAGGGATTGCGTAGGACCTCAAAATTGGAACTGTCAATTATATTAAGTATAAAAAAAATTGATCTATTAAAAAAGGAAAATTATTGTGTTTTTTCATCCTCCGATGAAACTGAAATTATACCTTGGGATCAGTTTTTTTTGAAGTATATAGTAAATAAAATGTATTTTCTGCCATCTTGAATATTTTTTCACCTTCATTTTCAACTTTACCGTTGAAATTTATTAGGGAAAACATCAGGAAACTCTCAGTATTCACATTCATTTCAAATTCATCTTTTTTATTTTTTCTCTAGTTTGCACATTTTTTTCTGTAAACCTATCTTAACAGAATTTAACCAATTTGTGACTTGTTTTTGACAATATTTTTTGCTCTTTCATCAGATAAAGCAACAAAGAAGATGAGATTGTTTTCAAAATAATATTCTTAAGTTCTCAGGCAAGTCTAGATGTAGATTTGTGGATGCTGATTTAGCTACTGGGTCAGAGTTTATCTGG
>CAUYQG010279942.1:0-23087 GCA_963574415.1 Tarsius wallacei | reverse complement strand
GAGATGAGGTCTCGCCAAGTTGCCCAGGTGGGTCTCGAACCCGCGGGCTCAGGCAATCTACTCACCTCAGCCTCCCAAGGTGCGGGATTACAGGCTGAGCCTCCGAGCCCGGCGCAAATCTTTACAGGAGTAAATTGTTAGGGAGTACATTGACCAAAAAATTATGTGAAGAACAGATTTTTGCAATGAAGAAAGTTTAAAAATATAATGCCTATGAAATACAACAGAAACTAAAAGAAGACTGCATTTTTGCAAAAGTTAGATTATGAACCATTGTAAGGTATTTAATATTGGGGAAAAATCAATGAGTACTAGGTTTACTAAGAAGAAAAGACTGTTCAGATATCAGGGTACTAAACCACTGTGTATGTCATAATGCAACAGTAATACAAAGTGCTGGGCTTATAGCTGGCCTTGGAATAGGCATGGAGGAACACAGGGATTATCCAGGGATTGCTAGACAAGTCACAGTTGGAGAAACAAAGGTAAAGTGAAAAGAAAGAACCAAAGAAGAAGAGTGTGTGTGTGTGTATGCGTGTGCTTGTTTCCTATGTAAATCCAAGCTGACAGGTTTGAGAATACTGCAGTCCTTTTGTTTCCCTCTGATTTAAGAGCAGTCTATGTCAGTAAATCAATATTAGAAAATTCTCACTGATTTCCTTCCTTTCTTTCTCTAATTTTCCTTATCAATACAAGAACCATCCTTTTACTGGGAAAAAAGATTGTTCATTCATTTTTTAGGTAGTGCTTGTGGGCTTAATTGAGATTGTAGTATTTAGTACAACCTGCTTCCATGACTAACAAGAGGTGATATTACCTACTCTGCTGGATCATAAGATTCGTGAACCTCTTACTGAATATCTCTTATGTTTGTGATATGCTTGGTATAGTACAGAAAATTCCTAGAGTAATCTCAATTATCTATGTCACCCCTCATTCTCCACTACGTAGCATGTAGGTTTTGACAGTCACCCATCAAAATCTGATCTTGCTTTCTTCTCTATTAGCTACAGAGATTATAGCAGGCTAGCCATCAACACTACACGAAGCAATTCCAAAACTAATATGTGTTATGTGAGGTCAATTTGCTAGTGAGAAAATTTTGTTTACTGTAGAACAAATTTAGTTTGTTTTTGTTCAAGGATGAAGTCCATTTGGTTGTTATAACTTGAGGGTTAAGGCTACTTTAATGATTTTTTAAGAGATACTCTTAAATTATCCAGTATAGCTAAAGAAAACATAAACAATGATAACATTTACAGATGATATTGAATGTCCGGAGGGCTTAGCTGCTATGGGATTTTTATCAGAATAAATTCTTAAGACATAGGCATTTTTTATTATTTCCATTACTAAAGCTTCTTGTTTCCAATACTAAAATATGAACCACATGAGAAAGAAATTTTAGGTTAAATTGTCCAAGAAGACTATCAATACCAGAATAACCAGATGAATATTTTTTCAAAGAAATCAAGAGGAAGATCCAAGAGAAAATACATAAACTGAAATGGAAAATTAGACTTCATCACTTAGTAGCTATAAAATCTTGGCAAGTCATGTAACTTTTCTGACTCTAAACCTTACCATTTCTTTTTTTTTTTTTTGAGTTGGAGTCTCACTCTGTCGCCCAGACTGGAGTGCGGTGGCTGCTCCCAGCCGCCGCAGCCTCGACCTGCTGGGCTCCGGCGATCCTTCTGCCTCAGCCTTCCAAGTAGCTGGAACTACAGGCGCGCGCTACCACGCCCGGGTAATTTTTTGATTTATTGTAGAGATGAGGTCTCGCCAAGTTGCCCAGGCGGGTCTTGAACCCGCGGGCTCAGGCAATCCACTCACCTCAGCCTCCCAAATGCGCGGGATTACAAGCTAAGCCACCAAGCCCGGCTAACCTTACCATTTCTAAACTGTGGAAATTGTGCTTTAACTTAGTCAACTTTAATTAAGTCAGGCTGGGCACAGTAGCTCATGTCTATATTTGTAGTACTTTGGGAGGCTGAGGCAGGAGGACCATGGGAGCCCAGGAGTTCGAGACCAGCCTGGGCAATTTATAGAGACTTCATCTCTACTAAAAACAAAATAAAAATTGCCGGATGTGGAAGTGCATGCCTGTAGTCCCAGCTACTGAAGAGGTTGAGGCAGTAGAATGGCTTGAACCCAGGAGTTTGATGCTGTGGTAAGTCATGATTGTGCCACTGCACTCCAGCCTGGTCAACAGAGTAAGGTCTTGACTCAAAAAAAGAGAAATGTACAGTTCAATGGTTTTTAGTATATTTTTAGATTTGTGCAACTGTCACTGCAACACATTTTGCAAATAGTCTTCCAAAGAGTTACCATGCAAAGAAAACTTCTAGAATTGGATATTCTCACCCAGAGGAGTTCCTCCTATGTATCAGCATTTAAACAGTCTTGAATTTAATCTACTATCATCTTTATCCTTCTTGGCTTATATTTAATATGCTGTATCATTGCTGTTTGTTCCCTAGGGTCTTGAGTCCAAAAGTTCCATCTACATGGGTCCTCAGGCTTAGATAGTATCTCTACAATTCCCTTCTTGATCTTAAATGAAGAATGGAATTTTGAACAATTGACCTACTGCCCTCAACCTATTCCAATCACCAACGATTTGAAAATAGAACCTCAGTAGTGCTTAATAATTCAGGCACTGAATATTTAAAAGAAGCAAAAATGATTCTATTTATCAATGTCTAAATGTCTTGAGATGGAAAGACCATCTTGTTTTACAATGAAAACTTTCTGCAGTCAGTTTTTCTTAAACAGATCTTTGTGCATCTGTAGCCTGCTGTCAATCCCTGAGGTTTTTACAATGCTTGTGTACATGCAGTAAGGCTAATGGGTTTGAATTCAAGATTAAGCTGTAGCCACCATACACCTCAAAACTCCACTATTTTATTACACTCCATTGACATTCTAACCTTTGCTGAGATAGTGTAGCCAAACTCAGCCCTGCCTACAGTATCCAACATCTAGAGAAGTCATGCATCTCAGCATCTGACCAAGGCCATTCATCTAAGCTCTAACACGTCATATGCTTGCCTTTCCTGAAGCTCATAGATCCTACCTCTTTTAAAGACATTTTCTCTTGCATAAAGAGGAATAAGTCTGCAGGAAAAAGTCTAAAGTTCTGGGTTCGCTGCCTTTAGAAAAATAGTCATACACCTGGGATTAAAACAACAAGAATGTCAATGACCCAATTAAAAAAAAAATTCTACATTGGGAACTCTAAAGTAAATGTGATGTGGCCAAGCTGCCACATGTAAAAGGCAACTGTATGACCACAGAAGAAAGATTTGTAATTTAATATGACCTCTACAAATTGGCAAGTTGTAAAGCACATTAAATCTTTTTTTGTTTGTTTGAGTTGGAGTTTCACTCTGTCCCTCAGGCTGGAGTGCAGTGCCACTTTCATGGCCACTGAAGCCTCTACCTGCTGGGCTCAGGTAATCCTTCTGCCTCAGCCTTCCAAGTAGCTGAAACTACAGGCATGTGTCACCATGCCCGGCTAATTTTTTTTTTATTATTTATTGTGAAGATGCAGTCTCGCCAAGTTACCCAGCTGGTCTCGAACCCATGGGCTCAGGCAATCCTCTCACTTCGGCCTCCCAAAGTGCTGAGATTATAGGCATGAGCCATCACACTTAGCAACATATTAAATCTTAAACACATGTTCTTCAATCATCTCGGAAGCCACAAACCTGCCACATGCTTTTTTGCCTCCTAAAATGTCATTCATTGATTATTTATCAATATTCTGGGTCCATGCAGCAAAGGTTGAGTTTTTAATTGAACATGTATCTCTAATTCAGGCCCCCTTTCTCTATGAGTTCATGTCCTTGTAAACTTATAGTATGAGGAATAGAGTCATATGCAGTTCATTTCTGAGAAAAAGGACAAGAAATGAATGAACTATGTATAACACTTTCTCCTTCTACAAAGTATTACTGGAGCTCTTTATATACAGAAGGAAACATCATAAGGAGAGAGAGAAAATACAATTCCTTAGTACCAAAATATTATTAATGTTTGACAAATAATAAAGCTAAAAAACAAAAGTTATTTAGAGGAACAAAACCAAACAAGAAAGGAATATACAGAATTGAATTTCCAAATATCTACTCATTCCTCTCAAACTACTGGATCTCTGAACTAATAAAAATGCAGAAACTTAATTTCATATTAACAATCTCTGTACGTTAAATTCTCAGGCTAGCTGAAGCATGACCTAGTAAACAGTGAAGGTAACCAAGGAGAAAAAAAAATCCTTAATTTTTATGAGAGAACATAGGACTTTTATATGTTGTCCTTTTTTCATCTCAGTGGGATGTAAACTTGCAAACAGAATAGAAACACATAGGAGTAAAATGGACAAAATATAGGTCCCATGTAAATATTGTGCAACTAAAAATAACATAGTAGTCAAGAATTCAAGGATGATCACACTTTCCAAAATTTTCTTATAAAAAATATAGGCATCCAAATAGGCTAACATAATTTAACAATAAATATCTGTTTAAAATTTGTTGACCAGGCTCGGTGGCTCAGCCTGTAATTCCATGCCTTGGGAAGCTGAAGTGAGTGGATTGTCTGAGCCCGCGGGTTCAAGACCCGCCTGGGCAACTTGGTGAGACCTCATCTCTACAATAAATCAAAAAAAAAAAAAAAAAAGCCGGGTATGGTAGCGCACACCTGTATTTCCAGCTACTTGGAAGGCTGAGGCGAAAGGATTGCCGGAGCCCAGCAGGTCGAGGCTGCGGTGGCTGGAAGCGGCCACTGCACTCCCGTCTGGGTGACAGAGTGAGACTCCAACTCCAAAAAAAAAAAAAAAAAGTGTTGAAATTTTTCCATATTTGTATCTCCACGCATATAATGAAACCACTTGATAGTAGGTTATATACATCATGTCTATATCACCATCTCCCACAAATAAGACATTTTTTTCCCCCTGGCAACAACACCATCATTTTTAAAGACTTAACTGTAAGACCAGAAGCTATAAAAATTCTAGAAGAAAACCTAGGAAACACTCTCCTGGTCATTGGCCTAAGCAAAGAACTTGAAAAGGACCCCAAAAGCAATTGCACCAAAAACTAAATAGACAAATGAGACTTAATTAAATGAAAAAGCTCCTACACAACAAAATAAATAATTGACAGAGTGAACAGCAAATCTTTGGAATGGGAGAAAATATTTACAAATTATGCCTCAGACAAATATCCAGAATCTACAAGGAACTCAAACAACTCAATAAACAAAACAAAACAAAACAAATAACCACATCAAATAGTGGGCAAAGGACATGAATAGACGCTTCTCAAAAGAAGACAAACAAGTGGCCAAAAAAAATTTTTAAATCCTCAACATCAGTAATTATCATAGAAATGCAAATTAAAACCACAATGAGATATTACCTCACACTTGTCAGAATGACTATCATTAGAAAGTCAAAGAACATCGGATACTGGCATGGTTGTGGAGAAAAGGGAACACTCATCCAGTGTTGCTAGGATTATAAAGTAGTTCAACCTTTGACCCAACAATCTTACTACTAGGAATCTACACAAAGGAAAATATATATATATATATATATATATATATGTTATATTCACACACATATGTCTCATGTACTCGTATGTTCATTGCAGCACTATTCACTACTCACAATAGCAAAAGTATAGACCCACCAACTATTGACTGGATAAAGAAAATGTGGTACATATACACCATGAAATACTACACAGTCATAAAAGAAAATGAACTGATGTCCTTTGCAGCAACATGGGTGGAGCTGAAGATCATCTTCTTAAATGAACTGACTCAGAAACAGAAAACTAAACACTGCTTGTTTTCACTCACACATGGGAGCTAAACAGTAACAAAAATTAAAATAATAGACACTGGGGACACCAATTAGGGGGAGGTGGGGATAGTGGTTAGGGTTCAGAAACTACCTAAGGGCATAATGTTCACTTTCTGGGGAATGGGCCACCTGAGACCCAATTCCCATCACTACACAATATGTCCATGCCATGTAACAAACATGCATGTGTACCCTTGAATCTAAAATTTAAAAAAAAAGAAAAAGAAACTGAAATAATCTTAAGAATTTCTTTATAGTGTTTTTATTTCCATAAAAAAATCCAGTAACAGTTAACATACTGCATTTTTTGTTAACTTACTTTTCTCTTTAATCTAGAACAATTGCCCCCTCTTGTTAGTTTCATAACATCGACATTTGGAAGAGTCCAGGACTATTGTCCTTTAGAAAGCTTCACATATTGCGTCAGTCTGACAGTTTCTTCATGGAGTCTTTTTATTTATTTTCTATCTTCTCTTTTTTCTAGAACCTGCAAATTAAGGCAATGAGCACATCTTCCAGTGCAAAAAAATATATACTAATACTGCATCTTGCTTCTGTGCACAGGAAATGAGAATCCTCTTCTGCAACTTTGCTCCCACGGGTTTGCCAATGACTGAGAGATCTGTGTATCCTGGAGGAAGAAGAGTCTGATATTTGGATGCTTTTAATCTTTTTTCAAATGGCTGTCCAAATGTGAAGATTACATTTATTAAAAATTGCATCTTCCTCAGTGATTTAAAACATTACTTTTATCATACACTATATGTTTCTACATAATCCAGTCTGCTCTGGGTTTTCTATTTTGTTACATTTGTTCATTAATTCATGTAATAACATCATGTGGTTTTAGGATAGAATAGGATTTTTCTATATTTAGTGCAGCTATATATTCTTTTTTACTCTTTTCTTAGCAGAGTTCTTCTAATGACTATTTCTTATTTATTTTTCCATATGAACTTTACAATCAAGTTGCTAGATTCAGAATAAAAAGTACTAGTAGGTATTTTTATTGGGATTGCGATAAACTTATATTTTATCTTTGGGAGAATTGACATTTTTATGATATCGAGTTTTCTTATGCCAAACAAAGATCTTTTCATTTGTTCAAGACTACCTTTGTGACTTTCAGAAGTTTTAAAACATTTTTTATGTGCAAGTGTTGTACATGTCTTACTGGGCTTATTTCTAAGTATTGTATCTTTTTTGTTACTGTAAATAGCATCATCTCTTTCATTGCATTTCTTTACTAATTATTGTTTGTATATACAAATATTATTGATATTTTGTATATTCATTTTATATTTTTCTCCATAACTAAATTTCCTTATCATTTGTCTTTATTTCAGTATTAAACTTCTTGGGCTTTTTACACATAAAATTACATCACTTTAAATGAAATATTTTTAAAACTTCTAATTTCTTTAATCTAACTGCAATAACTGATATCTTCAATGCAATGTTAAAGAATAGTTGAGATTGGAACATTCTCACTGTGATGACTGATTTTAGTTATTAACTTGACTGGATTAAGCGTTACCTAGATAGCTGGTTAAAGCATTCTTTCTGGGTGTGTGTGTGTGTGAGAGAGAGAGAGAGACAGTTTGTGAGGAAGATCAACATGTCAATGGACTAAGTGGAGAAGATCCCCCCTCAATATGGGTGGACACCTTCCAATTAGCTGGATACTGGGCAAAAAAAAAGTGAATTCTCTCTATCTCTTGGCATTGGGAAATCTTTTTTCTCCACCCTTGGACATTAGAACTCTAGGTTCTTCTCTGGAATTTGTGCTCTGGACTTGCACCAGCAACCACTTTTCTTGCTTTCCTTGTCCCTGAATTTTTAGGCCAGAGGCCTGAAAATTACATCATTGGTCTCCATGGTTCTGAGGCCTAGACTTGCGTTGGGCCAAACTGGCATCCCAGGGTCTCTGTCTTACAGAAAATCTACTGTTGAGATTGTTCAGCCTCCATAATCATATGAGTTAATTCTCTAATAAACCCTCTCTTACCTATCTGTCTGTCTCTATCATTCATCTATTCTACTGGTTCTATGTGGAAAAGCATGACTAACACACTCACCTTATTCCTGAATTTAATAGGCCTCTAGTATTTTTCCATTAAAGACACCAGCTTTTAGAATGAGGTACATACGTTTTATCATTTTAAGGAGGTATCAGTTGCTTAATTAATCATTTCCTTTGAATCAGAAATTGATGTTTAGTATGATTGAAGTTTTCCGCATCACACATTTAGGTAATCAAATGCTTTATTTATATTTATTAATATAAAAATTATGTCAATGGAGTTCATAAAATTGAACTTCATATTTGTGAAATAAATTCCATTTGGTCATGATGTATTATTTTTAATATATTGTTGAATTTCATTCAATTATATTTGCACCAATATTCACAAATAAGATTGGTTATGATGCAATTTTAATCACACATTAAGTTTATGCATTTATTTGTGTGTTTGTTGTACTTTTCAAATTACTATAAGAGTTTTGGGGTTTATCTGGTTTTTGAAGCTTTGATAGAATTCTCTGGTGAAATAAATTAAGGCTTGGTGATTCTTGTGAACAATTCTTTGAAATTTTTCTATTTATCATCTTCTTGTAATTGGGTATTTTATGTATTCTACATCTACTGGGCAGTTTAGTCAATTACATTTGCCTGCAAAATTGTTTATTTTATGTAGGTTTTCATATTTCTTTGCATAGAGCTATGCGAATACTCTTGCAATAATTTGAGGTCTTCAGTTTCATTTCTATTATGCATAATTATTCATTCTCTCTTTTCCCCTTTTGAAAATTAGGTTAACCAGTATTTGAAAATGACTTGTCATTATTTTATTCACCCATTTTTCAATGCTTATTTTTCTCATAATTTATTTTTTGCTTATTTGGATATAGTTTAATGTTTTCTAACTTGTCCAGACAAGTTAGAAAACATTAGTATTATAAATATTAGTATTTATTTACATTATTTAATCTTACTGATATATTCATTGTTTCAGGTTATCTTTTTATTAATTGCTGTAATTATAATCTCATAAAATTTGATGTATAGTGAATGTATAGTGAATGTATCATCACTGTTAGTATTACTCTTTGAAAAAATTCTGACATTTTGGTATGTAACTTCCTTGTGACCCAAGAGTTATATAAAGGGGATAATATTTTCTTTTTACTTTTTTTAGATTAGAAAATATAGTTCATTTAGAAAGTAAATTAGAGAGAGAGATAAAAGAAAGAGAGAAAAAGGAGGCGTAGACCTGCAGGGCTCTGGCGATCCTTCCACCTCAGCCTTCCAAGTAGCTGAAACTACAGGTGTGCACTATCACACCTGGCTAATTTTTGATTTATTGTAGAGACGAGGTCTCGCCAAGTGCCCAGGTTGGTCTCGAACTCGCGGACTCAGGCAATCCACTCACCTCAGCCTCCCAAAGTGCTGGAATTACAGACTGAGCCACCAAACCCAGTCTAAAATTTTGTTTTTAATTTTTGTTTATTGAAAATGTAATTCATGTTATTTATACTTTATGAAAGTTACTGAGGCTTTCTTTGTGGCCTAGCTTATGTTCAATTTTGATAATACTTTATATGCTTGCATAGAAGATATATGCTCCATTAACAGAAGGCAATTGGTATATATTAAAAAAAGTCTACCGTTTTTATTACATAGTGTAGATTCTTTATATTCATAATTATATTTTTGTCCACTTAAACCATCTTAAACAGAGATTTATAACGTATAGTCTTCTTTTATTACTGTGATGTTGTTTATTTCTCCTTGCATATTCTATATTTTAGGTGATTTGATATTTGATGCATAGATATTCACAACTATTATATTGTTTTGTGAATGATGTTCCTCAGTATTCATAAAACGTCCTGCTTTCTCTTGCTTGATGCTTTTGTGGTTGAATTCTATTTTGTTAATGATCAAGATTGTAGTATTTGCTTTTTATGTTTGCATTTACCTGGTCTACTTTGCCTAATTTTTATATTTAGTTTTTATGAATTATTTTGTTTTATATATGTTTTACATTAACTGTTCTTCTGTCAGTATATCTATAATGTTTTTTCTATTAATAAGTTACTAATATGATTTGCATTTATTAATTAAACTGGCATTTTTGATCTATCTTATTTTTGACTTATTTTTCCATTTTATCTTCGTGCATATATTATACATGCATATATTGCATATGCAATAATATATATGCTTTTATTTTATAGACTTTATTTGAATATTTAATAAAGTTGGCATATTTATTTTAGTAGACATTATAACCGTAAAACCTTTATAAAAAGTTCTTAGATTAACTTTTAAATAATTTACACTCATACTATTTAGTTTTCAGTTTTAAATGTTAGCCTTTGACTTACACTTATTACCTATGCTAATTAGAAAAACTTATTTTACTTTGCATGCATGTCTCTTCCTTTATTTTACTTCTCATTTTGAAGAACACTTTATTTATACGTTCATTTTTTTTTTCTTCTCTAGAGTCCCTGGGAATTGTTTTTTTTTTCTTCTTTAAAGCAAAACAAATTTGCTTTACGTGCTTTTGAGTTAATTCCTCCCAGGCAATCAGTAAATATTTTTAGTATTTGAACCAAGCATTCTTCTATCTAAAAGTATTTTGTAAATTATGTGTGCAATTAAATTTATTAAGAATTTTTTAGTAACTCCCCTTATGCACATTTTATCATTTTTTTCCTACTTCATATCTATAGTTTTCTCTCTCTTCTTTTTTTATATTTTCTTTCTTTCTTTATTTTTTCTTCTTGGTCTCAATCTATTTCTTTTACGTACTTTACAGTATTTGAAATTATGTCTATGGTCTCTGGGATATCTTGTCATTTAGTGCTTATCTTTGAGACTATCTCTTGTGCTTTAATTTCTTTCCTATTTTATTCCTTGTGTCTGTTCATCTCTAGTTGTGATTTTTGAGTTTCTGATTTATGTTGTTTTTTTCATCTGTCTTATGTCTTATTTTTAACACATATCTTTTATATTGCTTGTTTAATTACATTTAATTAATGTTAGAGTGCTTCAGTTTTCTTCTTTTTGGGGGAAAATTTATCTCTTTTCTTTTTGTGGTAGCCCTCTAGGCATGCTATGTCCCTTTTTTGTTGTTGCTCATGACAATGTACATAGAGCAAATGGAGATATAAACATCATAGCTATGCTAACATTTAAATCACCATCATCACCAACAGTTCCAGAGTGAGAAGAAACATTTTATTACTAAATTTAGTTCAGGAGTAAATAAAAGTGTTACAGTAAGTTGCACTCAATTTTTAAAAAGGCAACTTTGGGAGAAAATGCTCTTACATTCTAATTATTATTTTGCCATATTTTAATCTATTTTTTTTTAAAGCAGCTTCCTTCTTTCTCTTTATCACCAAGTCTCTGAGGGACTTCACACCTTTAAGGTGCCCTCTTCTCCCAAGAATATGGGCTTTATTTTACTGTTGTCTCTCGTGGTGTTCCCATAGAACTAGACCAGCTGCTCTCCCTCTTGGTCAATCAGAAATCACAGGCAGAGAGCTGGGAGAAACAGAGTTTATTCTGCAACCAAGGTAACAGAGACCAAGTCCACATCATGGCTAGAATTTATTCAAAAATATACAATTTACTTCCAGTATTTATTAGTAAAACTTTCATTCTTATCTACCTTAACTAACAGAACCTGCATATAAGGAGACCATTACTCAATGTCTTAGCAGATTTTCCTTTTCATGTGACCACTGACACATACTCGTGTTTAGATAACATCTATAACAGGAGGCTGGTTTTTCACTAATTTTGCTTCCTTGAGGTTACAATCCTTCGTAACAGTTTTCAAATGTTGTATTTCCTGTTCTTCAAGATGTATTACATATCAACCAATAAGTGCATAATGTACTATATCTGACTAATGATAAATTTAGTTTAAACTTTTAACGTCACATGGTAGAAGGGGTATACACTCAGAAGGTTAGTTAACAATCCTAAGGACATGAAGACTTCAAGAGTCCCAGACATTCCACATTGGAGGAGTTTGGCTACTCTTATCTAAGTTCCAGTTGCTTCTTCAAAGTATACGCAGCTCCTCCATGCTCTGTAAATATCTGGTGGTCTGATGCCAGGCTTCTGCAGTCACCAGCAGTTTTATAGATAAGGTTAGTCCACAAGCAGGTTTAGAGATCTTAAACAGAGGAAGGGAGGAGCAATGCAACATCCAGAGGGTGGTGCAAAGCAGTGAGAGGGGAAAATGTGCACTTTTAAATTTAAGTGGCCTTAATATTTAGCGTGAATAATCATTGTGGAATAAAGAAAGCAAACTAGTTAGTATTATTCTATTAAGCACTACTCTTGTCATAAACAAGCAACCCTTAGTTACATCCTATAATATTAGTACTTTCCAAACTCTTTCTGTTACACTTTTTGGACTCAATGCTCTGCTCTATCAAGTGTCACACCTGCTTTTGTTAATTTTTACTAGGATGAACTCTCTAATTTTGTAGGCAAAAATTAACTTTTTTTGTGTGTGTTCTTCCAACAATAAGACACCAACACACTCTCTACTGTTTTAGGGGCTCCATAGATGATGTTGGTTTTGGGGGCATGTATTTTTCAAATGACCTATAATTTGAATTCGGTAGTATTTTCTGTCTCCCACTTCTGCTGTAGGTGACTCAACTTGTCTTATTTGTTGATCTGCATCATTTATAGAAGATGTTTGAAGGGATTATAATGTATGTGGATACCATCATCCTATGGTAACCAGAAAATTTGCAGGATCATATATTTTACTAAGTATTTATTGTATAAAACAGAAGATAATATAATGAATTAGCCTTTGAATTTTCAGTAAAATCAAAGGAAACATGGATTCAAAAAATATGATGATAGAATAATGACTGAAATATATTATTTACAAAAAAGAAAGGAATTCAATGCAATGTTGTAACTAAAGCATGTATTTGAATTAGTAAAGCACAGACATAACACTCTAGAAAGTCAGATGAATGCTCTGACAGAGTCTTGATAAATTTCTCTAGAACAAATATAAAGTTAAGTTACAGACTAGGTGAAACTATTTGCAAATATATCTGAAAAAGAACTTGTAACTAGAGTATTTTTAAAAAATTAAAAACAAAAACAAGCAAAACAACCTAATTAGGAAATGGTCAAAAAATAGAAACAAAAGAGGATAGATATATGGCTAGCAAATAAAGCACATGAAAATACATTCTACATTATTAGACACTAGGGAAATTTAAAGTAAAACCACAATGAGATATTACTATATACCAATCAGAATCACCATCATATATATAGTCTGTCATTGACCCAAACATCATTATGCAGCACATGACTGTATATACAAGGGGGACCCAAAAAGACTATGGAATTATCCCCAGCATTGGAGTGTGCTCAGATTTAGTTCCTCTGGATCAAACAGCTTTTATCTGGAAGTTTTAAGAAGGTGGCATCATGATTTGCAGAAGAAACATACCGATGGTGGTTTCATAAGATTGTAATGAAGCTGAAACATTTCTACTGCTTAGTGGTGTCATAGCCATCCTAACATCATAGCACAAAGCATCATTCACATGATGTGTGCATAAACAAGCCTACTGTACTGCCAGTACTATAAGGTGCAGTACATAATACTTGATAATGATAATAAATGACCATGTTATTGGTTTATGTTTTTACTATACTGTACTTTTTATCCTTATTTTATTTTTTAGTTGGGAGTCTCAATCTGTTGCCCAGGCTGGCATGCAGTGCCTCAATCATAGCTCACTGTAGCCTTGAATTCCAGGCTTAACACATCCTCCTACTTTGACCTCTTAAGTAGCTGGGACTACAGATGTGGACCACCACACCAAGCTAACTTTTTAAATTTTTTGTGGAGGTGGGGTCTCACTATGTTTTCCAGCCTAGTCTTGAACTCCTGCATTCAAGCAATCCTCTCACCTCGACCTCCCAAAGTGCTGAAATTACAGGCATGAGCCAGCATACTCAGAACCTTTTATAACCATTTTAGAGTGTACTCCTTCTACTTAAAAATAAAAAAGTTAACTATAATGCAACCTCAAGCAGGTCCTTCAGGAGGGATTACAGAAGTCATTATTATTTTAGGAGGTGACAGCTCCATGCCTATTATTGCCCCTGTAGATTTTCCAGTGGGACACAACGTGGAGGTGGAAGACAGTGGAAGGTGGAGATGGAAGACCCGACTCTTTGCAGGCCTAAGCTAATGTGTCTTAATTTTTAACAATAAAGTTTAAAAAGTGAAAATATACAATAAAAACTTTAAAATTTGAAAAGTGCTTATTGAATAAGGACATGTAAGAAAATGTTTTTGTACAATTGTACAATGTGTTTGTGTTTTAAGCTAAGTGTTATCATCAACCAGCCAAAACTTTTGAAAAATTTAGAGTTCATAAAGATAAAATATTTACAGTAAGCTATGATTAATTTATTATAGAGAAAAAATGTTTTATAGATTTAGTGTAGCCTAAGCAAACACCATTTATAAAGTCTATAGAAGTGGACAGTAATGCCCTAGGCTTTCACGTTCATTCACTGACTTACCCATACAGCTTCCAGTCTTGCAAGCGCCATTCATGGGAAGTACCCTACCTAGATGTACTATTTATTTCATCTTTTATACCATATTTTTACTGTACCTTTTCTATGTCCAGATGTGTTTAGATACACAAATACCACTGTGTTCCAACTACCTGTTGTGTTCAGTACAGTGGCATGCTATACAGGTTTGCAGCCTAGGGGCAACAGGCTATATCATATAGCTTAGATGTGTAGTAGGCTGTACCATCTGGGTGTGTGTAAGTACCCTCTATGATGTTCACACAGTGACAAAATAACCTAAGGATATGTTTTTCAGAATGCAACTTCATTGTTAAGTGACATATGACTGTATATATAATATGTTATATATGCATTATATACACACATATACCATACATATGTATGTGTGTGTATATACATATACATAATGTAGTCAAGCTAGATTATATTCTCTTGGCTACTTAATGTGAAAAAAAAAACCAGTGAAATTGGTTACTTAAGCTCACTCATCCACCATTCATAATGTGAACTGAGTTTGCAATCAACTCAATCAATCCTGAAAAATCAACCCTGAAAAATAAGAAAGAGATACAGACCAGCAAAATTAGCCTTCTCTTTTTATACTGAGAACTTAGGTTGGTGGATGAAAAAAAATCACTATTGAAAGGTATATATTTGGAGACAGAAAAATAATGAATCAGAAAATGAATATTTTATATATCACCTGCCAAGAACTCAAATCCCAAATGACATAGCATACTTAAATACAGTTATTATGGCTTTATACTCTTTGGTCTGTGGCAATAAAGCATTTTAAAAAATGTTTCATTGTCAGTGTTCAAATTTATGTTAAAGTGTGTGTGTGTGTGTGTGTGTGTGTGTGTGTGTGTGACTATATGTATCTATAAATTCAAAGGGCAATTCCATTGTACAAGAATTGTTTCAGGATTGCTCATCAGTTTATGTTGAGCTTAAATGCTTTGTGCTATATTGTTTTCTAAGCTACTGCTGGACGCTAAGTTGATTTCAGCATGGAGTCATTTCCAGCTGTGTCAAGCTGTGTACTGAATCTCCTAGTACCCAGGCATGGCTCATGACAGAACAGTTTGTCCTGCCCAAAGTGAAAAATATCTTCCATTAAGCATTTTTGGCTATAGGGTTTTAAAATCAGGAGGGAACCACACGTTTAAATTCATTTGGACATATTTTCTACAGGAAGAGTTTTTTTTCCTTTCAGTTAATAAATCTTCTCATATGTAGAACCTTTGCAATCTAGTAAGAAGGTTTATGGTTTCCAGACCACTCTACACATACTTTTGCCTTTTCTTTGCTCAAAATAATTCCTCTACATAAAATATTCTCTTTCTCTTCTTTTGCCTTGCCTATTCAGTAATAAGCAGAAGTTGTTTCTCAAAGAGTGAGGAATTGCTTGTCAAAGAGTATGTTGTTCTGTTCTAAAATCCTACAGGCTCAGACTGTGGTTCTCCCAGGAGGGACCACCACAGACTTCACCATAACATTTTGATCTTATATCATTCAAGCTCTATTCCATGTACTGGTCAAGTGGTAGAGCAGCTTGCTCAACCAAGAGCCCCACTCAAAGCTTGAACAAGGGTTCCATCTAAAACTGGTGACCTGGTAATTTACTTAGTAGATGAACCAATGTGATACATTTGCCTTCAAGGCTCAAAGAATTCCCTTTGAATATTGTTATTCTTCTATGGTGTTAAGTGTAAAAAGGTATAGCAACTTATCTTTCATTCTGGTGAGTGATATGCCAACATGCTGTTAATCACTGATTTTCTCCATACCCAAGAATACTAATGGCGTGGCAGAGTCCTGAATAATTAGAGAGTTTATCTTCCACCTTCTTTCAAACACAGGAGTATCTGTTTATTCCTGGACACTGACAAGATGCCACCAATAGAATAGACAGAGGAGTATCTGTGAGATGTCAAATTAATCTAAATTCCTGAAGATTAAATCATGAATGAAATCCAGAGAGTTGATATAATCTTAAAATAAGACCAGATAGTGTTATTTTGTGAATAAAAATTGACTGTAGTCGTTTTCTGATGGTTGGACAGATGGTGGAGGCAGGAGTCCACTCCATATTTGCATTCCAGAAGTAGGGCATGTGTTGTTAATGCTAATAAAGAGAAAACAAATAGAACAGCAGCTGCAATTTGTTCACTACCTGATAAAAGTTGTGAAATTCACTGTTATTTTCCAATACTTGTCTATCTTATATATAATCCAAAAAGGAGACTTAAATGGGATGTGATAAGAATCATTGAGTTGAATCTTTCAGCTACTGGGTGATAGCACTAATCTTTGTTATTTCACTAGGAACATGGTATTGATTTTTGCATGCTGTTTCAGTGTTGCATTATTTCTAGGGGTTTCCACTTGTTTCTTCCTATCATTTTATCACTCCTATCATGGTTCAGGAGCCAGTGTGGGAATCCTGCCAGTAGCTTATTCCAACTATGCATTCAGCAAACAAAGAAATAACAAGAGCCTGGTTTTTCAGACCCCTTGGATCCACAGTTAATTTAACTGGGATACTAAGTTATTTATCAGCTGAACTCTTGACTCTAATAAGTAGAGTAAAGTGATGTTCTTAATCCACAGAGATTAGCATTTTCTCAGAGCTGTAAAAGATTGGAAATTTACTTTTCTCCTATGCACAGACTTTCTGGTAAATGTGTACATTTGGAGATGGCTATCCGGAAGATTAGGAGTCATTATTTCTGTGCAATCATAGGGTTGTTGCTGAAAGCTTCAGTGGGTCTCCTTTGAGTAAAAGGCTCTTATTCTGTGAACTATCTCAAATCTACGAGCTGGGTTTCTCAAGCTAATCAGGTGCTCACCAGAGCTCTGGTGGTTAATAAGTGCTGCCATATAGCTTCTAGAGTTTTGGGATCTGGTCGTCTGCAGCAAAATCAGAGAACATCAGTAAACGGAACACCTAATTTCATTCTTGGTTTCTAGAGGATAGCCACCATATATTTATGTATTTGTTTTAAAGAATGTGTGTTCATTTTTTAATAATGAACTTCCTAAGCCTTAGTGAGGGGCATGTACTCTGGATCCTCCAATTGTGTGCATTCAAGGGCTAAATTGTAGGCTATACACAATGACTACATTTTGATTCATTCATGAATACTTCTATTTCTTTATTACATTATACCCATCTCAACTTTATCTAGCATAGTCTACCCCTGAGTCTACATTTTAGTCCACCAGTTGAGTAGCTGTTATAACCACTTTCAACTACGTAGATGAGTCCTTTGGATACAGAATAACTGATAAAGTTTTCCTAAATTTGGCTCAGTATAAAATTCTGTTTCATTCATCCTGCTATAAGACCAACAAAATCAATTTACACACATATTCCCTAGGTTTCTGCTGACATAAATTGGCAAAGTCTTGCAATTTTTTTGCTGTATAACTGTCCTTGAAGGTCAAACTTTCTTCCTGTTTCCCTGGAGTATGCTATGAGTCTGAGAGGTGTCAACAGAGTGGAGGTATTAGGAAAAATGGCTTCCTTCCATGACTAAATTTTCAGGTGCAGTCATTTTAATGTTGAAGCTAGGCTCGGCTGGTCTCCCCAGAAGAGAAGAGGAACTGTTTTTGTAGGCAACAGCATTTCAGCAGGATTTTAGGACTGGAGTAATTCCAAATGAGCTAAACCTATTGGAGAGTTCTCAGGTAAATTCCTGGAGTCTAATTTTTTCCCAAATATTGCCCAACTTTCACTTAGAAGGACTGGTTAGTCTATACATTCAAATTTGTTGTGATTCAACAGCACTCAGAATCTGCCTCAGTTTCTGATTTAAGTATATATCTTCCCTGAGATGAAAAGAGATAAGATATAATTTGAGATAGTTATAGAAATTTCCCAGGCTTCCTGTTCATGACTTCAGCTAAAAATTTAAAACCATGAGCTTACCATTTGTTTTCTTTATACTCTGCATGACACTCACTCACATTTCTTGGATTCTTCTTTTGTATAATAATAATTCTGAAAGCCACTTGTTCATAAATCTTTGCCTTCAATCATCGTTTGTACAATTAAATATAATGTCTGCCACTGGTTCCATAAATCTCCATGCTAATCGCATCATCTTTATATTTGCACCTAAATGGTTTGGGTAACCAGAATCAAATTATCATTTCTTTTAATCTTCTACCTGCAACCCCTGATGGTTTTAATTATAGTAGTCTCTCCTTATTGATGGGAAAAATGTTCCAAGACCCCAGTGGAAAACTTCTATAGTACCAAATTCTTTATATTCTATGTTTTTGCTTGTGCATACATAACTATAGTAAAGTTTAATTTAATCTGGTGCAAGACATTACTGTCAATCAAAGCACATTTCTGTTTATATCTTCCCCCAACAAATTTAATGTCTTTTCTACCTTAACTAAGGACTTGTCATTCACTGTGGTCATATCTTTTGCAATTTGAGGTGTGACAGCAAAACTAGCACACATTTCCTTTGTCTTTCTTCAGAATTTCACAGATAGAAAATTTGTTCTTGCCAGGCATGGTGGTTCACACCTGTAATCACAGCACTTTGGGAGGTGGAGGTGAGAGGATTGCCTGAGCCCAGGGCTTCGAGACCAGCTTGGGCAACTTGGCAAGACTTCATCTCTATAATAAATTAAAAAAATTAGCCTGGCGTGGTGGTGCACACCTGTAGTTCCACCTACTTGGAAAGCTGAGGTGGAAGTATGGCCTGAGCCCAACAGGTTGAGGCTGTGGTAGCCATGATTATACAACTGCACTTCAGCCTGGTTGACAGAGTAAGATTCTGACTCAAAAAAAAAAAAAAAAAAAAAGAAAGAAAGAAAGAAAAGAAAAGAAAAAATAGATCTTAGCAACTTCAGCATATGATTTTTTAAGCATATAATTTTTTTCTTTTTTGGTTAGGTCTAGAACTTTCACCTTGTTACTTAAAGGATCTACCTTACAGCTACCTTCCCCTTGGCAGATTTGAATTGTCAGCATCACTACTTTTGTGCCTGGGACCATTACGAAGTAAAATAATGGTGACCTAGACACAAATACCATGATATTTTGATAGTTGATCTGATAACTGAGATGACTACTAAGTGACTAATTGGCCAGTTGGGTAGACAGTGTAGAGAAGCTTCACAAAGGGATGATTAATGTCTTGGGCAGGCAGGTGGAGCAAGGCATGCAGATTTTATCACTTTACTCAGGACAATGCATCATTTAAAATTTACTAATTGTTTATTTCTAGAATTCCTATTTAATATTTCCAGCCAATGGTTGACCATGGGCAACTGAAACCACAGACAGTGAAACCTAGTATAATGGGTGATATTGTTTGGATGTTTGTCCCCTCCAAATCTCATGTTGAAATGTGATCCCCAATGTTGGAGAAGGGACCTAGTGAAAGGTAATTGGGTCATGGAGGTGGATTCCTCATGAATGGTTGGTGCTGTTCTCAAGTTAATGAGTGTGTTCTTGTTCTGTTAATTCATGTAAAAACTGGTTGTTTAAAAGAGCCTGGCACCGTTTCCTCTCTTTCTTGCTTTGACATATCTGCTTTCCCTTTACCTTTCCTCGCCATAACTGGAAGCTTCCTGATGTCTCACTTCAAGCCCAGCAGATGCTAGCGCTATGTAGAATTGTGAGTCAAAATAAACCTCTTTATAATTACACAGTCTCAGGTATTTCTTTATAACAATGCAAAACAGAGCAATACAAGTGAGGACTACTGTATAGTGTCAATTAGGGTTTAGCTTTAGAAAACATAATTTGCTCTAAGTAATTTGAGCAATGCAGGTTATCTTAAAATCTGGGTAATGACTTTTAGAATTATTGGTAGGGCTGAAGAACCAGATAGCAAGTGAAAGTTTAGGCCTGGCACCAAAAGACACACCACAGAACCTGGTCACAAATTAACACTATTGTTTCCACTATGAAAAAGATATTAATGTCTAGAAAATGTTCTGATCAGGAAGTAACCACAACCACAAAACTTATCAGAAAATTCATGAACCATAATGTACTTTCTATGAATCGTCCCTGCAGACATCATAAGCTTCACTTTCCCTCTAGACACCTACAAAGCTAGTGACAAGACAATACCAACATCTCTGCTTTCACTAATACAAGTAAATCACAGACAGTGAAACCTAGTGTAAGGGGTGATATTGTTTAGATGGTTGTCCCCTCCAAATCTTATGTTGAAATGTGATCTCCAGTTGGGCTCGGTGGCTCAGCCTGTAATCCAGCGCTTTGGGAGGCTGAGGTGAGTGAATTGCCTGAGCCTGCGGGTTTGAGACCCGCCTGGGCAACTTGGCGAGAGCTCATCTCTACAATAAATCAAAAAAAAAAAAAAAAAAAAATCAGCCGGGTGTGGTAGCACGCGCCTGTAGTTCCAGCTACTTGGAAGGTTGAGGCAGAAGGATCGCCAGAGCCCAGCAGGTCGAGGCTGCGGTGGCCGGGAGAGACCACTGCACTCCAGTATGGGCGACTGAGTGAGACTCCAACTCAAAAAAAAAAAAAAAAAGAAATGTGATCCCCAATGTTGGAGAAGGAACCTAGTGAAAGGTAATTGGGTCATGGAAGCAGATTCCTCATGAATGGTTGGTGCTGTTCTCAAGTGAACAGCTCAGTTCACACTCAGATGCCGCAAAAATAATGCCTATGCTTTACTTCTACCCTTTAAAACTCATACAAGTCATCAGATTAGCTAAACATAAATCATATTCTGCATACTACCTTCAGAAAAACCTGGTAGATGAATTTTTTTTTAATTGTAGAGATAAGGTCTTGCCATGTGACTCAGGCTGGTCTCAAACCCATGGGCTCAGGAAATCCTCTTGCCTCAGCCTCCCAAAGTGCTGGGATTAAAGGTGTGTGCCACCATGTTCGGCCAATGAAGTTGTTTTTGTTTTGTTTTGTTTTTGCTTTTTCCCCTTAAGTTAAGGAAAACACAAAAAAGTTGAGTTCCAATTTACCATACTCACCAACTCAAAGATAAGTTAATTAGTCAGATTCAATCATTCCACAAGGTAATCAGGTATCAAAACATCACATTGTACCCTATAAATATATACAATTATTATTTGACAGTTAAAAAGAAAACAAAAATTTAAAAAGGAGAAACAGAAGTAAACTTGTAGCTCTTCAGTTACTTCTGGCTTTGGTAATTATAAACATGAGTAAACAAGTCAATGAGATGATACTGAATGCCTTGCTTAGACCATAATAGGTCAGTAAAAATAAAGTTGCCAAAGATGGCAAGAATCATTGCTTTTCCTCATCCAGACACTGCTTACATTTCCCTCTCCTCCCATGCCTCAAACCTCCCAAACACAAAATTCAGCATACAATCCCTTCTAAATAGCACATTAGCCAATATTCCAAACATATCTTTGATTAAACATTGTAACAGATAATTAATGAATCACAACCAAAATGGAATCATTTGTTATCCTCTACATTTTCTGGGGTGGCTGGCTTGATGTTTAATTAGCGTGTACCAAGAACAAAAGATTGTGGCAGGGCATTGATTCCAACTGATCAGCACCTTTGAACTGTATATTGTATATCAGGGGTAGATATTAGTGAAAAATAAAAATGGTCACCTAGAAAAGAAACAAACAAATCTGAAAGCAACTAAGCAAGCCAGCCCCTAAATACCAAGAGGTGCCTGAGGATAAAGAGAAATCATCTGACTCCTGAATGAAATTTCTGCCCACATAAAAGTCACTTTAATGCAAAATAAAAGTGTCTTTTTTCAAATTTAAAGTGACTTCTTATATGGCTTTATAAGTTTACTAAGCATCTTTCATGTGCTATTGTATTCAACCCTCACAGACACCCTGTGAACTGTAAGTGGGAGTTGTCACTAGTTAGAATAACATCCTCCAGCCCTGCCTGCCCATTAGGCCAGGCATGTGATACATACTCTTTGGATTTTCATGCTGTTAAAGTACTGGGCCTATACCTGAAAAAGATTAATTTATGTATATTGCTGGAAGGACCATATTTAAAGAAGGAAGTCATTTTTTTGTCTGTCACAGCTTTTCTTAGATGTGATATCAGGACTAAATAGATGCTAAGAAGAAGGAAAATTAAAGACTCACTTTTGTGCTTGGACAAAGGGGCTAAAACAACTAAGAAACAGTTTTTACAGACTAATTAATAGCTCCTGAAACATGAGAGTTAACACATAAGAACATTACTTGTATCTATTCGATGAGATAGCATGTGACATATTTGCACAATGTGTGACACTAAATTAAAGAATATGTCCTACATTCCTGGGTATACATGAGAGAGAGAGAGAGAGAGAGAGAAAGAGAGAGAGAGTATAATATGTTTTTATAATTTTTTAAGTTTTGATTCCATCATCAATTTTTCCTTCTTTGAAAAACTTAAGCTGGGCTTGGTGGCTCAGCCTGTAATCCCGCGCTTTGGGAGGCTGAGGTGAGTGGATTGCCTGAGTCCGCGGGTTCGAGACCCACCTGGGCAACTTGGTGAGACTTCATCTCTACAATAAATAAAAAAAATTAGCCAGGCGTGGTAGCACGCGCCTGTAGTTCCAGCTACTTGGAAGGCTGAGGCGG
>CAUYQG010279935.1:0-13820 GCA_963574415.1 Tarsius wallacei | reverse complement strand
GCTAATTTTTTGATTTATTGTAGAGATGAGGTCTCGCTTGCCCAGGCGGGTCTCGAACCCGCGGGCTCAGGCAATCCACTCACCTCAGCCTCCCAAAGGCGCGGGATTACAGGCTGAGCCACCGAGCCCGGCTGAACTTTTACATTTTAAGGTAAGCCCCAGAAGGTTCTTTCCTGGAGAGACGGCAGTGAGCCCAGTGGTGCTCCAGCAAAGACTCAGAGCCTGGTCCCTTAAACAAACTATGTCGATTATATTTTTCTTATGAATCTGGTTCACATTTTCCTCCCTTACGAAAGGCACTGATGGGACAAGAGAACTAAGTCTAATGCTGCTAAGAAGGCTAGCAGGTCTAAGAACTAGGTTCACTTTGGGTTTCCACTCATCTCTTTGGTTCTCCATTGCTAGACACCTGCTCCATGCCTGAGAGCATAGCAATCAAAGGTGCTATTAGGGTGTTCTGAGCCATGCTTTCTGCTGACCTTCTAAGCAGGGGATAGGGAAAAGCCGAACAGGAAGCATGATTGTAAGAACTTGGAAAGATCCTGGAACCTCTGAAACACACCCACATTATTATTATTATTATTTTGAGTTAGAGTCTCACTGTGTCACCTAGGCTGAAGTGCAGTGACTTACTCATGGCCGCCCCAGCGTTGACCTGCTGGGCTCCGGCAATCCTTCCGCCTCAGCCTTCCAAGTAGCCAGAACTACAGGTGCGTGCTACCATGCCCAGCTAATTTTTTTTTTATTGTAGAGATGAGGTCTCACCAAGTTGCCCAGGCTGGTGTCGAACCCGCAGGCTCAGGCAATCTACTTGCCTCAGCCTCCCAAAGTGCTGGGATTACAGGCTGAGCCACCGAGCCCGGCCATTTATTATTTTTTTGTCTCTTCTGCTCCTTGCAGTATGAGCAGCACTAATGCCAGGTGGTGATGCTGAGACCAGATGGGTTCAAGGTCCAGCTCTGCTTCTTAGTGGCCATTTGACCTGGGGTAAGGTTCACCAACTCTCTGGGCTGAGCCTTCTGGTCTGTAAAATGGGAGTAATAAGTGTCTTCCACATTGGGTTGATGTGAAGATTAAATGAGACCATGCGTGTGGTGGGTTTGACACAGGACCTGGCATATAATAGGCAAACAATAAGCTGAATTAGTATTTTAGTAATGATCTCTGGAACTTTTTTTTCTTTTAAAGATGTGGGGTACAATTCAGGATTAGGTATACAAGTGTCATGATACAGGTAAAGTTTGGGCCTCTCTTTGGTTCCCACTTTGCCTGGTTTGAGATCAGATACCCTTATTGATGCTATATGTGCCTTCCCCGTCCCCTGGCAGCGTCCAACGATTGCCCAACCCTTTCTTATAGTATTATGATAAATGTTCAGTGTCTGCTTATGAGTGAGAACATGTGGTACTCGGTTCTTGGTAAGAATGGCCATCATTAGTAACTCAAAAAACAACAGATGCTGGAGAGGATGCAGAGAAAAGGGAACACTTCTACACTGCTAGTGGGAATGCAAACCAGTTCAACCTCTATGGAAAACAGTGTATTGGCCAGGCATGGTGGCTCAAACCTGTAATCCCAGCACTTTGGGAGGCTGAAGCGAGAGGATTGCCTGATCCAGGGGTTCGAGACCAGCTTGGGCAACTTGGTGAGACCTCGTCTCTACAATATATCAAAAAAAAGCCAGCCAGGTATGGTAGTACATGCCTGCAGTTCCAGCTACTTGGAAGGCTGAGGTGAAAGGATCACCTGAGCCCAGCAGGTTGACCCTGGGGTGGCCGTGAGCATGCCACTACACTCCAGCATGAGCGACAGAGTGAAACTCTGACTCAAAAAAAAAAAAAAAAAAAGAAAAGAAAGCAGTGTGGTGATTTCTGAAAGAACTAGAAATTGACCTTCCATATGACCCAACAATCTCTGTACTGGGAATATACCCAGAGGAACTCAAATCATTCTTCAAAAAAAATACCGCACACGCATGTTTATTACAGCCCTATTCACAATAGCAAAAACATGGAACCAACCAACCACACTGCCCATCAAAACTGGCTGGATTAAAAAAATGTGGTACATATACATGATGGAATATTATACAGCCATAAAGAAGGATGAACATATGGACTTTGCAGCAAATTGGATTAATTTAGAGTCTGTAATACTCTAAAGTTCTTAACAGGGCTCAGGGCAGCTATATAGGAAAACATAAGAGCCTGCATTGAGCGCTGGGTTTGGCCAGGAAAGAAGCCCTGGGGAAGGTCCATGTGTTGAAACATTTCAACTACTTCACTTATTTTTGAAAAGGACCCAATGGGAAAAAGACCTCTAATAGGAACATCTAAGGGAACCCTGTTTATAAGCACAGCAGGCTTTGGTTGGATGGATGATATAAGATTTTCCTCAAAACAACAGCACAGAAGGCAAGTACCAGAAAGCTGAGGGGCCCGGGGCTTTCAGAACAGGCCTTTCTTCTTGGTGGGGCAGCCTCTCTGTAGTTCCCTGAACAATGTCACTACTGGGATCCTGGGCCTCACCCCATTCAGAAGGTGAAGATGCAGTGGCTGTCATAGCTCATCACAGTGCTCTTATCACCAAACTTTCCAAGGCCTGATGGAAGAGAGTGCCAACTCACCCTCATGCTCCCCAAGTCAGGAGGTGTCTATTGACCCCGATGGATCTAGGGTCCCTGGCCTGTGGGGATAACCCGGGCAGTCAAGTGGGAGTGGCATCTTAGAAAAGCAGAGATGCGCTAACATTGATGGTGCTTTCTGGCCCTCTCATGTTGTTTTACAACTAGGAGCAAATAAC
This sequence comes from Tarsius wallacei, assembly GCA_963574415.1. Lineage (NCBI taxonomy): Eukaryota > Metazoa > Chordata > Mammalia > Primates > Tarsiidae > Tarsius > Tarsius wallacei. The sequence continues at coordinate 11,018 of CAUYQG010279935.1, read as the reverse complement.
CTTCCCACATCAGGATAATATTTGAAGCAGTATACCTGCAGTCTGTATGTTGGAAGTCTTTGCCCACAGGGACATGAACATATGTTCACAGAAGTCAGTCATCATCCATCTCCCTTCTCAAACTTTTAGTATGATAGAAAGGTTCCCCTGCCAATAGGTGGGCTGACTCACATGACCCTACAGTGAAAAGTAGGCAGTGTATCCAGCTGACTCCAGGCTGACATACACTAAGAGAAGCAATAAACTTTTGTTTGCTTTTTTTTTTTTTGAGTTGGAGTCTCACTCTGTTGCCCAGACTGGAGTGCAGTGGCTGCTCCCGGCCACTGCAGCCTCGACCTGCTGGACTCCGGCGATCCTTCTGCCTCAGCTTTCCAAGTAGCTGCAACTACAGGTGCGCATTACCACGCCCAGCTAATTTTTTTATTTATTGTAGAGATGAGGTCTTGCCAAGTTGCCCAGGCAGGGTCTCGAACACGCGGGCTCGGGCAATCCACTCACCTCGGCCACCCAAAGCGTGGGATTACAGGCTGAGCCACCGAGCCCGGCCTTCTTTGCATTTTTAATGCCACCTCCATGGAACCACAGCTGGCATTCAGGGTCACATGTGGGGCCCTTTGCATGACACTGTACCAGAACACCCTTCTCCCCAGCAGTGTTGACATATGTCCTCTTAAGTCAATTAAATCTCCCTCCTGGGTTGACCCATTTAACAGGAACAATAAGAAGAAGGAGACCCCAGGGAGAAGGACAGGCTGGGAATGCTGCTTAAATATTTACCAAGAAACTTGTTTTTTCTTTCTTTTAAAAACAAAAACAGAAGGACAACAATCCCCGGTGGGACATCTTACACTGGATGATGAGTTTCCGGTGTTCGTCGTGAGAGTCTTCCATGGTGTACAGGGTTTGCTTAGTGATGCTGTTCAGGTCCACATTCCTCCAGTCTTCCAGCATTTGGAACGTGATGTCTGCACTGTGGATCACTGTCCGAGATGCCTACCATCCAACACAATCAACTCATTAGCTCATGGGTTGTTAGATTAAAACCCCTTCACCATATTTCCTTTTACGCCTTTTTAATGGATCTGCGTATGATATTTTGCAAACTGCCTTGAAATTCAGGAAAACTCAATTTCAGGGGAATGCTCCAGATAACTCTATAACTCAGAAGATGCAGACACTGTTTTCTCCTGTGGCTCTTTCCTCACATCTCTCCTCTTTCTCTACAAGAAACTACCAAGGTGGCCTAGGCCAGACAAAACCCTGCTGTTCCCAGCCCCTTTGGTCTTGACCCCGTGGAACAATGGGATGAAGCCCAGAGATCTGTCAGCTTTGATGGAAGTCTGTGGGATGGGAGATCTGTGCCCAATAATCCGTGTGTCTTTAGTGTCAGAAGTGACAGGCACAGATTTAGGAATGTTTCTGCTACCCCTGGGCCTGTGATAGATTTAATCCCAGAAATTTCAAAAATGTGTATTTTTCTATAAATGTATTCTGAAGCAGTTTATGCTCTAGTTTCTGTTTTTGCTTTTTTCATGTAACTGTTAATGATTTTAAAAATATGAATAATTGAGACGAAGAAAAAGGGACACTACACCATAAGACTCAGTAGTTTATTAATGTACGTATGTGTGTGTGTGAGTAATTATAGATATATGTGCATATATATTCTTTAAAGCTGTGGCTTTTTCAGGGAACCTCATTAGTGAACCTAAATTTACAAATTGCAACAATGCTTGGGACATCAAGTGGGAACAATACTGATAAAAGTAAGGAAAAACATATATCCAGGACCATTTCCTTTACTTGCATGCTTTCAAAATGTCTTGTAGTAGAATTTTAAAAAGATTTTAAATACACAAGGATACTGTAAGTCTCCAAATGCTTGTGAATTTCTAGGCAGAGGTAAATGCTGATGACACTTAAATACACCTAGGCTATCCAAGCACAAGTAAAATCTTATTTAAATAACTTTAGAATTATTTAAGAGTCACAAAGGCCTAGACTATGTGAATGTATGAATTAGGTCAGTCTCTAATGAAAATGAAAACAATTGAATTTAAAGGTCAGGTGTTCTGGATTTAAACATCCCTAGCCCGACCTGGTTTTGCTGCTGACCAGCTGATTGATTTGGGTCAGGCAAGTAGATTAATCCTAGTTTCTTGATCTTTAAAATGGAGATGCCTCATTTTTGTTTGTTTGTTTTTCTGAGCATATTTCTTCTGAGATGCATTGTGAGCTGCCTTATTGCAGTGAATTCTGTAAGCAAATGTTTAGAACATGCTTTTTGGGTTTTTTTTGAGTTGGAGTCTCACTCTGTCACCCAGACTGGAGTGCAGTGGCCGCTCCTGGCCACTGCCGCCTCGACCTGCTGAGCTCCAGCGATCCTTCTGCCTCAGCCTTCCAATTATAGAATATGCTTTTTAACACTGTTTCTTGAAACCTGCTGTTGAGGATTCCTTAAGATAATAATTGAAAAGCATAGTGCATAGTGCAGGGAGTGCATAGTGCAGTAAAAGTGGCCACTGTTATTCAGGTCAGTTCTTGCAGGGATTGTGTTAACACCTCAGGGCCCTTGCACATGGTGTTTCTACCGGCTGGAACATTCTTCTCCCACCTTGCCCCAAATACCCTCCTATTGTGTATGCTCCAGCTTCAATGTTGACTCATAGATTCTCTGGCCACTTGATCTAAATAGGACCTGAATGCCTTGTAATTCTCTATTTCTATTCTGTCTCTTTCATAATACTTTATCACTTTTAATCATTATTGTTTTCTGTTGAGGACAAGTACCACTAAGCATAGTATCTGGCATGCAGTAGGCATCAAAAGATCTTGTGGAGTGAATAGCTGAGACAGAAACGTCAAGTTGCTTGCTTCCTTAGTGTATCTGAAAGAGCCTGGATATGTGAATCTTGAGTCTAAGTATTTGGGGTCAGTTCTTCAGTTGGATGTTGTTTAGTCTGACTTGTTCTGTATGTGTTTGTGGGGTATTAGCTCAGAAGTTTTATGGTGTTTCATTCCCAGCACTACTCCCAGTTCTCTATCTGATCTGGGAATGTGTCTGAGAGCTGTCCAGTGAAGATGGACACTTTGCATTCACTGATTAAATTACATAATGCCTTTGTTTGGAAAGTGTAGATGGAATGTGTGTGTATGTCTCTGTGTGTGTGTGTGTGTGTGTGTATGCAGTTGTGCGACACGTGGGTATGGATGCTTTTGCCTATAAAGGGACAAAGTACTTCCTAAACTGAGTCCCAGAGAGAGGCACCAAAATCATGTCTAGTTCTCTAAGACCTGCTCTTCCAAGTCAGAGAAAAAAACCAGAGGGCCAGACTGGCATGCATCCTCATGACAGTGTTTCTTTGTTATGCCAATATTCATTTTCTTTCCTGAATTCCATTAATCTGTGAGGCTCTGCCCTGTCCCCAGAACAATGCCCAGGTGTAGCCTCTATGGTAGCCTGCATGAATCTGGAAGGGTTTCCCTCTAGTCTCCAAAACATCCCCTGTGCCGTTCACACCACGGGAAGTACAGGAACAGTGAGGTGTGGGTTATACTTTTCTGGGTCCTGGCCTGGAGCCCTCCTCCAGCCACTCTAACCAGAAACCCCTCCCTACCACCTTGACCTTGAATAACCAACACCAACCCAGAACCAACAGCACCTTAAGGGAGAGGTTGCAAACCCAGACCCACGAAGGGGACAGGCAGGTGACATCCATGAGTGAGAGAGTTGGCACAATGAGGAAGACAGTGGCCACTGCAGGGAAATTTGACCCATCCAGCTGACTACTGCCCTGGGAAAATGTAGCTCTGGGAGCAAGTTGTCAGCTCCTGAAGTTTTTCTATAGAAAATGTGGGTGTTTGGCTGTCATCTCTCCATTTCATTAGTGACTGAGTGAAAAACGTTTTTGAACATATGCAAATCAAGCAAAACAGTAACCTCACACATCTGAGGGCCACATTCGGCCTGTGAACACTAGTTTGCCACCTCCACTTTAAGGTCATTAATATTTTAATGTAATGTTAATGGTTTGTCTTAAAGACAGTCACTTCATTAAAGTGCAAAATGAATATAAATGTAAAGTTGTATGCCATCAAGATATAACTAATGAGCATGGAGTGGGATCTTCCACTTTAGATACTTTATGCTTGACTTTTTTTCATAGCAAGTATATGTCACTTTTGTGCTAAAAATAATGCAGATGTGGAAAAACTAAACAAAACTGGGCATTCATGTAATGTACTATGTGGCTTCGAACTCTTTGGATGACACAGCAAACAAATCATCCTCCATATCTGTTTGAATCATTTGACTCAATGGCTCATAATTGTGGGTGATTTTATCTCCCAGGCTACATGGGTTTTTTGATTGTCACAGCTAGGGGTAGATATGTGGCATCTAGTGCGTAGAGACCAAGGATACGGCACAAAAACTCCCCACAACAAGAACTATCCAGCCCAAAATGTCTATCGTGGTTGAAAAACCTCAATTTACTTAAGGGAAACACAAAATTATGAACCTATAACATATCTGAAAGATTAAGGGGCAACTGATATCAGAAATTGTTTGGTATATTAGTTGAAACTATTTAGTTATTGGCTAAAGCTGTTATCCCTTATCTGTAGAAATTAAAAACAATCTGCCTATTGTGCCCTGTTAAGCAACCTGACAGATTCTGCAGGAAGTTGTGTTACTTATGGATTTGCCCTTCATTTGCAATTACTCCACAGTGGCTAAAACACATAACAGAGGACAGCTACCTGGCAAAGATGATTTAGTGAAGTTTGCCGTCTCAGAATCTGGGAAAACCTTCTCGACACTGCAAGAAGAAAAGAGTTAGTCTGAAATATTCGCATACTTTGTGTTCCTACCTTGGATTTTCCAGGGGCGGATTTCAAAAAGCAGCTTTCTTATTCTGCTTAAATGTGTCTCACTGCCCAATTCCATTTTATGCATCCACTGGAGAAATCCTGCATTTGATTTTTTTGTTTTCCCATTTGAGTTTCAACAACTAATTCCTAATGGTGATATTTGGGGTCCATGTTTCAAAGTCGTGCACATGACACACTCACAGGTGTGAGAAATGGTGGCATCAATCAACCGTGAGTAAAAGCAATTATTTACTTGTCTTTCATTTCCTTAATTGCAAGCTCAATCACTTCTCCCCATAAATAATTGCAGGGATCAAGTAGAAGCTTTGAAGAAGCCCCTTTAAGAAGTAGTATGTCTAATAGGAAATGCTGATTGAGCCTCAGCGGTGTGTGGGGCTGTGGGTGCTCCCAGGGTGGAACCCCAGGTGCATCCTGAGTGTAGCTTCGCCTTCATAATCTGCCATTTTTATCAAATGGCCTCCGTGACCTATTTACATGTTTTGATGGTTACTGAAGTTAGGAAAAAGTCTTGTTTCCCTACGTCGCCAACATAATATGCTGACAATTTGAAGAAGGGTGATCTTATATTCGTGGATATCTTTTTTAAAAAAATTATTTTAGAATGCAGAGGGTACACCTGCTGGTTTGCTATATGGGTATATCGCGTGTTGTATCTGTGGATTTCATGGCAGACAAGACTTGTGCCTGCCATAGGTCTTCGTTCCTAGAGACATTTGGACTGGGGTTTGTTTCCACCCGTTGCATGTTCTCAAAATGCACTCCCTGGCTCTCTGGGGAGAGCAGCTGCCTCCAGACACGCACAGGTGGAAGGCCCAACAAACCTCCCTGCTGCCGACTTTGAACAGGTTTGTTTTGTCAAGTGTAATTAAAATGGGCACGAGGCATTATTCTTCTCAATTTCTGAACTGGTCAAGAAATAGTCAGAAATTTCCCTAGGATTATTCTAATTTGTACTCAGAGCCGGCTTGATTTGAAAAATAGGGTGTGGGGTGGAGGAATGGGGGCGGGAGGGGGCAGATGAACTTCTAATTTTCTAGGCTGATCAATCGTTAATCCTTCTCCTTAATTACTTTTTCTTTAACTTTGTGATGTGGAATTTAGTGCTCACGAAAAGAAAAGAACTGAGAGCCGTGAAATAAAGCAGCCTTTATCAATAGGTGATGGGCACTGCAGGGAGCCTCAAAGCACGTCTGAAAGGGCTCCCTTTGCCTGTGGAGAGAGGGTAATTTGATCGCCTTCATTTTGCTCACTGGCACTCATTTTGGGCAAGACTACAAGCTGTTGTATTCAAATGGGACTTTAAGAAATATATATTTTGCAGTTTTGCTTAAAATCGTTTCATCTTTGTTTAATAGCGACAAATGACCTGCACATGAGTCTTTCCACCAGTACAGGCCTGTCGAGACAGAACCAACAGAAAACGAGTGTTAGGGAACGAGTGGTGATCCTCAGCAAAGAAAATGTTCCCAGTCTCAATCCCCTTATGAGAAATATTAATTTGGCTTCCTCATTAGGCAAAGGATATGTGCAGCCCTTAAGCTGTTCCTGACTCCTGCTACCACCATTTGGTGGGCAGGAGCTTCCAGGAAGCTTCGGACCTGAGTTTGATTCCTGGTCCTGACTTACCAGCTGTGTGTCTGTGGGCTTTGGGGGGAGTTTCTTTGCCTCTGGGAGTCTCATCTGTAGAACAGGGATACTATTGCCCACATTGCAGAGATGGTGTAAGGATTAAATGAGATAAGGAGTGTGGTGGTGATGAGCAGAAACTTTGGCGTCAGACCTACAGACCCGGGAACAAATCCTGTCTGCTACTTACTACCTCTTTAAGCCTGATCCCTCTTCTGTAAAGGGAGAAGTGTGCCAACCACAATAAACATTTTTTGAGAATTAAATAAGTCTATGTAAAGCATAATACCAGGTTCTTTGTAGACAAACAGTAAGTGGTAACTGCTACAATTATTATTTTATTAGCCTTCTAAGTAAAATATCTGGCACTAAAACGTTATTCTCTCTTCCACTCTGCTCCCAAACTCATTACTTACGTTCAAACTTGATGTTTCGCAAATTTTCTGGGAGGTCGTGGAGAGCCACTTTTAACCACTCATCCAGCTGCTTTGCAAATTTTCGAATCACCTGAGTTAAACTAGAAAGAGAAATTATTGAAAGTGCCTCCCATATCGCTCAGTCCTCCTAAGAGGCCCCTAGAAGGTTTTATTTCTAGGAATTGGGTTTTGGCTGCCACCAGTAGGTGCTCCTCATAAACAGCGACCTCAGAGCCTATGCCAGCAGCCCCGGCAAGCCCTCTGGAGAGCTGGTGAGACTGGGAAGGACACGAATAGAATGTGCTCTGCAGGCCAATGGCGCACAATTGTGGGGAGAAGCCCACTGCAAGGATTAGTAGCATCTAACACATGCTTCTTCACCCCTTGTGGAGGGGTGAAGACAGTGGGCCATAGGCTGAAGAAACCCTGTGTTGTCTGAGCCCCCAGCCAGACAGGAATCCCTTCTGCAATATAACTGCCATGCTTGCCCACCCAGCTTACCAACTGCTGGCCATTTGGTGGGAGCTGGGAAGCAACAGGTTTTGTTTAAATTGGCAAACAATCCTGATATGGCCCTTGAAACCGTATTAGATTCGGAGAGTCAAGGTTCATTTTGTGACAGGACACGGGGAGGGGTTGGAGAGGGGGTGAAGCATTGAAGGGGATAGTAAATTGCAATATGAGCTGGAAATTTGGAGTTGAGATGACATTAAGCACCATTTTGAGGCTCTTGCCATCAAAATCATCTGCTTATAGCCCTAAGTCCACTTTTCTCCATGAACTCCTCCTTGGTTATACCAGACATGGGGACCTCTCTTAGTGTTAACTATCCACACCATCCTTGCCTTCCACCAACATAGTGTACCCTGCTCTGGTTCAATCTTTCACCAACTGTCCCCTGTCAGACATGATCACCAATCTCATTTCTCTCTGATCACTCACTCATCCCTTTTTCATGACTAACTCCAGCCTTCTTCAGGACCCTCATACCTCCAATCTCCTAACCTGCCCCCCCCTCCCCCCCCCCGGCAGGTAGAATCACCTTCTACTTCTCAGAGAAAACAAACCACAGAGAAAGAGCATCATCAACACTCTGCCACCTGCATGGATCATCTCCTCCTCCTTCCTAATAGAATCAAGGCATGATCCCTCCTCTTATCCCAAGGCCAAATCCCTCATCTCATTCCTTCTTGCCTCCTCAGGAACATTACATTACTGACTGTCCCTTCTCCTGTATATTCAACTTTTTCTGCTCTACTAGGTAATTCTTCTCATCATTTTAATGCATTCAAGAGTGCCTTACCTTAAAAAATAAAAACTCGTATTTCCTCTATTCTGTTTCCTCAAGCTACCAACTTGTCTTTCTCCCATTTCATAGACATACTTCTTCAAAGGATTGTCCCAACGCTTTGTCTCCTCTTCACTTCCCATTCCCTCTGTATCTCACTTGTGACTTCAGCCTAAACAGTTTTCACCTGGCAGCAGCAACATCCATAATACCAAACCCAGTGGGCCCATCTTGGTCCTCATTTGGCAGCATTTGATTCTGTCATCCACACTCTCCTTTTGGAAACACTTGCTTCCCTTAGTTTCTGTGACTTGTGCTGCTCCTCCTTGGTAACAAAGCTCCTACCCTCTGCCTGGCCATCATGTCTTCCAGTTCTTCAAGTCTATTCCTGGGTCTTCTTCTCACAAAGCTTTATTCCTTCCCTGAGTAATTTCTCCAGGCCCACAGCTTCAGTCACCATCTATACCCACTTTTGTATTTCCAGTGCAGAGGTCTTCAGAACTCCAGGCTAACTGCCTATGTGACACCTCCATTTAGAAGTCCCAAAGGCATATTAAACTCAACATGTCCAAACTGAACTGTGATTCTCCCCCAGACCTGGTTCTTTTCTTGTGTTCTCTATTTCAGTGTGAATTCTGCTTTCCATGAAGTTTTTTTTTTTTAACTTTTTATCACCACAGTTTTAAACATAACCCAAGATAGAAGAGTATAATAAACCTTCAAGTACCCATGACCCACCTTCAACAATTAGCACCATTTTTGCCAGTTTAATTTATCGCATGTCACCTTTTTTTCCTGAGGTGTATTTTTATCTTTTTAAATTTATTTTATTTTATTTTATTTTTATTGTAGAGATGAGATCTTGCCAAGTTGCCCAGGCGGGTCTTGAACCCGCGGGCTCAGGCAATCCACTCACCTCGGCCTCCCAAGGCGCGGGATTACAGGCTGAGCCACCGAGCCCGGCTTCTGAGGTGTCTTAAACAGATACAAGTTGTCATTTAAACCCTAAAAACTTAATGTGCATTTCTTACTGACAAGGTTTAAATATACAGGTATATGTGTATACACACGTACACACACTTCATGCCATTAATATATCTAACAGAATAAACAATAACTCCTTCATATTATCTAAAGCCCAGTCTATATACAAATTTCTCAATTTCTCTCTGACACATCTTTTAGTTTGCATGAATCAGAATCTATACAAGGTCCATACATTGCGTAAAGTATATCACATCACCTTTTTCTATGTCTTAAATATTTTTATCCCATTTTTGCCATTGATTTATTGGCATCATCTTGTTGTTTGTGCCCTGGAATGTCTTACACTCTGATTTGACTGATTTCTTTCTTGTAGTGTAATTTAATCTATTCCTCTATCCTGGGTGCTTCTAAAGACTTGACTAAATTCAATGACACTTTTTTTAGGCAAGAACTCGTCATTGTGGCCCTGGTGCTGCCTGTTGCATCACAGCATGAGGCTTGTAATGTCTAGTTGCTCTTTTTTTAGCATATCCATTTTGTATATGCTATTTTGGACTCAGTCTCTCTTTCCATCACCAGGCATTCCCGATTTTACCTCAAGCATGTCCACTTTTCTCCCCTTTCTCTCTAGTTTAAGCTGCCATCATCTCTCACCTGGGCTGCAACAGTTTTCTGAGTTTACCCTGCCCTGCTTTCCTTCCCACCTCCATCCCATCTTCCACATGGCAGGAAGGATTTTTCTAAAACGCTTTCCAGTCTGATGAAAACTCCTCAGTGCTTTCACATTATTCGCAGGATAAAACCCAAATCCTTGCCACAGCCCCCAAGGTTCACACTCCAGCCTTGCTCGCCCCTCCAGCCCCACCTTCGCCATCTCCCTTTCTCCACGCCTCGGCCCCATGGCCTCTGCCCGGTTCTCTCCCCACTCAGAGCCCTGGCATTCTTTCAGCCAAGAGCCTCTCTTCCCTCTTCACCTACTTAGCTCCTCCTCATTCATCTAATCTCAGACCAGATGTTACTTTTACTGTAGGAAACTCTCCCCTGAAGCCCCCTAGACTAGGTCAGCTCCCCTGATTCCTCTTAAGGCTCTGTAGTTATGACAGTTTGCAATTATGTACTGACTTGTGTGATTATCCGATCAATGAATCACTGTATCCTCAGCACCTAGCATAGTGCCCGACACATAGTAGGCACATAAGAAATGTTTGTTAAGTGAAATGAAAGAATGAATGTCTCCTAATCCCCAGATAGTCAGGCCTCAGATATATTCCCACAAAGCCCAGCCCAAACCATCTCCCTCTGCAATCCCCTTATCTCTGACTACAGCTCCTCTCACTCACCCCAGCTTACTCCATTCCCAGACACTAGCCTCCTTTCTGTTCCTACAATACTTGCCCAACTCACCAGGACCTTTGCACTTGCTGTTCCCTCTGCCTGGAAGCTCTTGTCCCTGATAGCAGCTGACCCACTGATCACCTAGTCTAAGAGATACCTCCCTGAGCCCCAGCTGGCTTCACCTCCTGCAGCATCTGTGCCTTCTTGACATACTGTTCTCGGTGAATATACTCTTGCAGCCTGACCTCTATCTCAGCTCTCCTCCTCCCAGTCTTTCCTTTGCATCTTTGACTTATCCTCCCTGTCCATCTCCGTCTCTCTTTCTCTCTCTCTCTCTCTCTGTCTGTCTCTCTCTCTCTCTCTCTCTCTCTCTCTCTCACACACACACACACACACACACACACACACACACACCCTCCTTAGGGTGGGATGCCAGGGTCTGTCCTGTACTTCTAGTGACACACTTTTCCTCC